>LSSN01004990.1:0-10562 GCA_001970855.1 Smittium culicis | reverse complement strand
TAGCATCCGAACCCAGAAGAGATCCTTATTTATTCGCTAGAAATCAACTAGCGAGAAATAGAATTATCGCTCCTAGAGTAATAGTCCCTAGCCGCGCGATAGCATTAGAACCTAGAATTGGTCCTACTAGATTCATTAGAAAACCAATATCGAGAGATAGAATTAACGCTCCTAGAGTAATAGCCCGAAGCCATGCGCCATCATTAGAACCCAGAAGAGATCCAGATTTATTCACTAGAAAACCATTAGTTAGAGATAGAATTATCGCTCCTAGAGCAATAGCCCGTGGCCGTGTAATGGCGGTAGAACCCAGACGAAATCCTGCTTTATTCATTAGAAAACCGATATTGAGAGATAGAATTGTTCCACCTAGAATAATAGCCCGAAGCCGTGCGCTAGCATCCGAACCCAGAAGAGATCCTTATTTATTCGCTAGAAATCAACTAGCGAGAAATAGAATTATCGCTCCTAGAGTAATAGTCCCTAGCCGCGCGATAGCATTAGAACCTAGAATTGGTCCTACTAGATTCATTAGAAAACCAATATCGAGAGATAGAATTAACGCTCCTAGAGTAATAGCCCGAAGCCATGCGCCATCATTAGAACCCAGAAGAGATCCAGATTTATTCACTAGAAAACCATTTATTAGAGATAGAATTATCGCTCCTAGAGCAATAGCCCGTGGCCGTGTAATGGCGGTAGAACCCAGACGAAATCCTGCTTTATTCATTAGAAAACCGACAATGAGAGATAGAATCGTAGCTCCTAGGTTTATAAACCGAAACCATGCTCTAGCATCCGAACCCAGAAGAGATCCTGATATATTCGCTAGAAAACCATTAGTTAGAGAAGGAATTATCGCTCCTAGAGTAATAGCCCGAAGCCGTGTAATGGCGGTAGAACCTAGACGAAATCCTGCTTTATTCATTAGAAAACCGATATTGAGAGATAGAATTGTTCCACCTAGAATAATAGCCCGAAGCCGTGCGCTAGCATCCGAACCCAGAAGAGATCCTTATTTATTCGCTAGAAATCAACTAGCGAGAAATAGAATTATCGCTCCTAGAGTAATAGTCCCTAGCCGCGCGATAGCATTAGAACCTAGAATTGGTCCTACTAGATTCATTAGAAAACCAATATCGAGAGATAGAATTAACGCTCCTAGAGTAATAGCCCGAAGCCATGCGCCATCATTAGAACCCAGAAGAGATCCAGATTTATTCACTAGAAAACCATTTATTAGAGATAGAATTATCGCTCCTAGAGCAATAGCCCGTGGCCGTGTAATGGCGGTAGAACCCAGACGAAATCCTGCTTTATTCATTAGAAAACCGACAATGAGAGATAGAATCGTAGCTCCTAGGTTTATAAACCGAAACCATGCTCTAGCATCCGAACCCAGAAGAGATCCTGATATATTCGCTAGAAAACCATTAGTTAGAGAAGGAATTATCGCTCCTAGAGTAATAGCCCGAAGCCGTGTAATGGCGGTAGAACCTAGACGAAATCCTGCTTTATTCATTAGAAAACCGATATTGAGAGATAGAATTGTTCCACCTAGAATAATAGCCCGAAGCCGTGCGCTAGCATCCGAACCCAGAAGAGATCCTGATTTATTCGCTAGAAAACCTCTAGAAAGAGATAGAATTATCGCTCCTAGAACAATAGCACGAAGCCGTGCGCTAGCATCTGAACCCAGAAGAAAGCCTTCTTTATTCATTAGAAAGTCATTTATGAAGGAGAATACTAGGAGTCCCAAAAGAGCAGCAATACCACGGAACTTAGTTATTGGCTCCAGGGTTTCACCTGTTTTGGCTATTAGAAGACCATTACCATTGAAAAAATTAAGCCCCAATAATAAAATTCAAGATCTAAATTTAAATAAAAATTATAGTCTAGAAAAAATGATTTTGAATAAACGAAAATTAGTTTCTCAAAACTTTGTTAAACCAAAAAAAATATTTTCCAAACCATCAATAAAAGAAAACCCATTATCAAATACTTCAGTTTCATTTAAAAACGCTCTAGTTGCTATTAGGAACAAAAATTTGCCTATAATTTCTCAAATTAAAGCTAATAATTCATCACAAAAAGTAGCTGTAGCATCTAGTAAGAATGATATTGTAAAATCTTCTTTAACCGCTTCAAAATTAAATTTTCAACCCAAGATTGTAACAAGTTCAACGAAAATTACAGTAAAAGCTAGTCCATCAGTAAATATAGCTAAGAATATATTCCATCCTAAGGTCGTAGCTAGCGCACAAAAGAATGCAGTAAAAACTAAACCTGCGACAAATATAGCAAGAAAATTTTTTCAGTCCAAAACAATAGCAAACTCTCGAATAAATACCTTAAAAACTTTACCAGCACTACATAAAACTAAAAAGTTTTTTATATCCAAAACCGTTCCAAGCACACGAATAAGTACTGTGATAACTAAATCAGTGACAAATATAGCAAAAAAAATTGTTCAAACCAAGACTACTGTAAGCGTATCAAAAAATACCGTAAAAGTTAGGCCAGTATTAAATATAGCAAATAAAAATTTTCAACCAAATACCATAACAACCGCACAAATAAACACCTTAAAAAATAACTCGGCAGTAAATATATCAAAATATAATGTTCAATCCAAAACTAAAGCAAACACACGAGTTAATAATTTAAAAGCTAAATCATTACTAAATATTGCAAAAAAATCTTTTCAACCCAAGACCGTAGCAAGCGTACCAAAAAATACCGCAAAAGCTAAGTCAGTAGCAATTATCGCAAATAAAATTCTTCAAGGTATATCACCAGGAAAAGTACCAAAAAGACTTAAAATCGTTAAGTCGGCTGTTGATGTGCTAAAAAAATTCTCTCAAACCAAAGCTAAAGCAAACTCACTGTCAAAAGACTTTTCGATAAAGAGCATAGTTAAAACAGATTTTAATTCTGAAATCTCTGGTCTTTTAAGTTAAAAAAAAAATAGAATCCTAAATAAAAATAATCTCACAAAAAAAAAGAAATTAAAGAAGAAAGAAAGACTCGGGATATTATAAAGTAACAAATTCCAAGCGAATTATTTTAAAAGATGCTATTTTTCAATAGTTAATAATAAAATTTAACTCATATAAAGATAGGATTTGATGATTTATTATAAGATTAAAAACTATAGCTAAAAAATAATTTATTTTCATATTTATAATCCGATATCAGATATTAAATTGATTTACCTTTTTTAAGAATTAAAAGTTTATTATATTTTTAAACACAGTTTTTGGTTGATAAGAAAACGATACATGGTACCATGTAAATATAAATCTATTTAGGGATAATTTTTTTACACAAGTTTAAAGATTATATTAACTACCATTCTAGTTTAAATAAATTTCAATTCACGTATATCATAACTGTTAAAATAAAGGTAGTTATATTTATTAGGCAAAATAAAGGTCTACCAATGCATTGCACCAATACGCTGGATGACTGAAGTTACAAGAAATAATGAAAATAGGTTCGTTGCAAAAAAAATTGAATTGGTAGAGATCATTGAGCCTTTATTCACATTATTTGTCTTTTATTTTTATTTAAAAATAGAGCCCTATTAAAAAACGGGAGATATAGGCCTTTTTATCCAAAAATAAGCTGATAAACGGCTGAGATTCGTATTTCTATTGAAAGCTAGTCTCAAATACTTATATTGATCCTAACTGCCCTAATTGTATCGATTCATCCTGTTTTGAAATGGTACTCCTCTGATCTTTTTTGCCCTTCAAATCTTTAGCTGTTACATTATCAATCTTTATCCAAGGAAGGCGTAAAGCTGTAAGAAATTTTAGAAATGCGAATTTATACAATTAAACCATTTAATACTATAAATTAAAATAAGAAATTTCGCTCTTATGAATAGAAAAATTATAGATTTAATTTTATTACGATAAATTTGGTTCAATTAATTTAATTCATTTTGCACTAAAATCAGATCATCTAATTAAATGAAAATGGAAAAATAATTGATTGAAAATTTATCAGGGTGATAATTTCGTGAATATTTCACAATAAAGGCTGCCGAAGTTTTGGGATATTTTGATTTAATTTATTAAACTAAATATCTAATTTACTTTGATTTTAGTGCTATTAAATGCTAAGTCATTATTGTAAATAAAAATTTCGAGCGCAAAAATTTATATTAGAATAATAGTATATCTTATTTTTTACTTATTATATATGCGACTTGATAATTATAATAAAGTTTATTGATATAGCATTATATTTTAGAATATCTCATAGCTATTATTTTACAGTGTCATGTATACTTATTTTTAGAAATCTTAACATTTTAATGAGATTGTTAAAATAGAATATAGCTTTACTTGTACAAACAGGTCTGTAGTATTAGTAATTTAACTGTATTATTATCAAAAGAATGGACCTTTTATTGGTCAATTTTCCTGAAAATTTTGAGTGGACTTTATTTATTAACAATTTTTTAAAAATGTCACGCTTTTATATTTATGAATAAATGATAATATATTTGAAATGTTTTATGTGTCCATACAAAAGTATTTATTATATAGTGCCTAAGATGTATAATTCAAAATTTCTTAAATAGACTTTTGGCTAGTTGAATGAATCTTTGTTCATTCATATAAAATTAAATGTTTTTGTCTAAATTTTATAGTTAAAAAATAGCCTAATTATGAAATACAGTAAAATCTCTAACATTGCGAAACCTTAAGGTGGCAACCGTCTAAGAAGGCAATTTTATGAATTTTAAACTGAAAAAATATTGATTTATTGTTTTAAGTGTGCCCCATTTTTATTAAAGCGATTTTATGGGCTAATTGAATTAAATTTGCGAGTTTTAGTAAATTATGTTTATGAATTGGATATTTATATTGCAAATAATCTGGCCTATTATCAATTGCACTCTAAGAAGGCAATTCGCAGCTCTGTTGTAAAATAGCTGTAAAATGAGCCAAAGTATAATTTCATAGATAGAAACTAAAACATGCACTTAGCGAATTAAGTATAAATTTTTGTTTTTAAAAAAATTAATACAATTTACTATTATTTTTAGAATTCTAGGTTTTAGCTTATTTTTTTTGCTAATTTGCTGCTAGTGTATTGCAAGCTATTTTTAGCATTAAAAAAACCTTTAAAATGGCAAATTTCTATCTGGGAGGGTGTTTGAACCAAAATGGGTTAAAAATACCTGTTGCTTATTCAGAGTTTTTACTGTAGTAAAATGATTAATTACTTATTAGCTATTCATATCTAATAAACCGTTATATTTCGGATTTTTATTCTAGGTTTACTAAAAATAATTTTTGATACGTGAATTATAATTCTTTTCCAGGCCTTCTTGTGAAAATAATATAATTTTTTAAATTAACCAATCAAAAAATTACAATTTATTTTAAACAATAAACTGAATCCAAGAACCTAAAAAAAAATAACGAATCCGTAAAATCATATTAATACAAGAAACATCATTTGGGAATAATTATTCGCTAGAATGATATCAGCCCCCATTACGGACCAAAAAGATGGTAGCCAAACCTACACATCGATCGCGAAAAAAGGAAATGTACCTCTCTACGAAAAAACAATATTCGTCAGATAACATGAGAAAGAAAATAAAGTCAAGCACGTTTTGGTAATTAGATAGACTACTGGAGAGGAATCAAAGAACGCTAAAATCCTTAGAATTTAAGTCCGGATCTAAAACTAGGATGCATGCTAAAAGAATATGTAGATCTGTGGGAAATCAGGGCAGAATAAATTTTAGAAAAGGTTGAAAATATACCGACGAATCCAGAGATAGACTGGAAGAGAAAAATACGTTTTGTAATATTCAGAAGCCTAGAAGATAAGAAGGCCAAAGAATGCGTAATTTAAATAGAAAACAAGTAAATAAAGTTTTAAGAAACATATGAATATGATGAAAAGTGCAAAATACTCACAATACCACCCTTTAGCAAACCTTCAATCTGGAAACTAGTAGAAAACCTATATAAATAATTTAAAAATATCGGAGAGGTTATTTATATTACCACGTTAAAAACAATTTGAAAGAGGTATATCTTTCAAAAAAAAGTAAAGGATTTGATAAGACTAAAAAAAAACGGATATACCTAGTCAAATAGCATTCTTGGAGAAAAATTCAGTATTATGTGGAACGTTTCTCCCCCAATCTGTACATACTGCAAAAAGAAAGATCACTGGAAGAAAGAAAGTCCGGAAATAGATAAAAAAAATCAAGAGAAATAGATCGGCCAACCCTAGAAACATAAAAAAGGTTTTTTTTAAAAGATTTGAAGATAAATAACGAAATTATCGATAACGATACCAATAGAGAAAATAATAAAACTAGGTCAAACGATGAGAATGAGCTTGCATTGTCAAAACTACCCCCAGAATCCAATATTCTAAGCAGAGTAGGAAAGAGCATTGGAAAGAATTACAATAAATGAAAAAGTACACAAAGAGTCCAACAGAATAACTTCAATTATAGAAATTATTGTAATAATAAAAAATATTGACTATAATAAGCATATATTACCTGAAAATTTAAATAAAAATACAAAAGCTGTTGATAAAAGAACAAAAACTGTATTAAAAAAATAACTAAATGTTGAAAATATATTAAATAAAAAATCAATGAGAAGAGTAAAGAAAGTAAAATCAACTATACCTGAAAATAACAGGTTAGTAGGATTAGCATCTTTGACATTGAGTGAAAATAATTTAATAGACTCAGAAAATGTAATAAATAGCGAAAGAGAAAAGATCGAAAACGATAAATACTTAGATCTTGAACATGATAAGGATACCGCAGAGTAATTAAAATTTAAAATAATATATTAAAAAAATGCAAAAAAAAAAAAAAAAACAAATAAAAATAGTATCTTGGAATTTCAAACGCATCCGAAATAACATAAAACGCCAAAAAAAAATTAAATACTTCAAACCTGATATGAAAGCAGAAATAATCTGTCAAGGAATACATGCAAAAAACAGATACATTACAATGTGGGGAAAATGCTGGGGAAGACCATTTATCTTCAAGAAACACTCAGCAATATTAGTAAACAGTGATGAAATAATTACAAAAAATCATAAAATATACGACGATGGTTGAATAATAAAAATTAAGCTGCAAATATGCGAACAGGAATTCAAATATATAATTTATACTTGCCATAAAATCTGAAATAATGGGAAAAATATGTCCAAAAAATGAAGCCAAAGCTAAAAACAACAATAAAAATATCAGAATAATTGTTGGAGACTTCAAAATGACAGAAAATAACTATCTAGATAGGTTGCCTCCGAGATATAATGAAAGTGATTCGGAAATTATAAACAAATAATTGAATCAATGGATGTTTAAAATTCAAAATCTCAAGCAGAGAAATATCAAAAATCCTACACATGGGAAAACTCTAGAGGAAGCAAATGAAGAATTGATCACATTTTTATCCCGGCAAATATTGAATATTATTTTAATAATTTAGAACTGTTGGTAGCAGTATTCTCTATCACAAAATATTGCAGATAAAAATGAGATTCAATAAGGAAAAACAAGGAACTATATTAAATAATAACTTTGAAGATACATGGAAACCAAACAGCTCACATACAAAAAATATGAAATATTCTGATAATATAGAAGTGATTTATAAAAGAAGTTTGTTCGAAGCGAAAATATGCTAGATGATTGGAGCAAATGCAAAGAAGCCATAAAAAAATACATCATACAATTTGGAAAAAATTATAAAATATTAGAAAAAATACAGAATGAAATAAAAATAGTCTTTTTTTTTTTTTTTTAATCACGGAATTTTATTGGTACGATAACAATATAGAAAATACGCGGTAAATAAACTAAAAAAATAGAAATTCGGTGCAAGGCATAAAAAAACTAATATTCTAATACTATAAATTCCTCTGCCGGTCTACCGGCTGCGTACCTAAAGGGAAATGGGATCAATCTACCATCCGAAAGATCCACTCAGGCATTGCTTCAAGTAGGCTGGATGACTAAAGCTACAAGCAGTCATGGAATTAAGCTCGTTCCAACAAAATTGAATTCGTTGAGATCATTGAGCTCCTAGTCAGAGCCTACATCTAACAGGATTAATAAAAAATAGGCTCCTACCCAAACGTGGGAATGATCGACCTGGCTCTCCTACAATAAGCTTCTAAACGGCTGAGTTCCGTGATGCTGTCGAACGCTGGACTTGTGCACAGATAATGTCTCAGACTGTGCTAAACGAATCGGTTCCTCCTGTTTCTAGATGGCCCTCCTCTGGAATCGCTGTCCTCTGAATCGCTGGACGTTGCCATCACTATCCCCGACGAAGGATAGTGCAACGCTGTGTGAAATTTTAGTATAGTGTACTTAGAAAAGTACACTAATTAAGCCCCTAAACCACGGCAAGGTATTTCGCTCTTAGGAGATTTATAATAAGGTTAATATTTAAAAATCGAAACAATATGAATTATAATTGCTATTATAGCGTGGAGAATAGTTTTATTAGAATTTAAAATACTGGTGACGACTTTTCATATAATGGAGTTTATACACGAAGTGAGAAATCTTATACACTAGTTACAGTGTATGACATTATATATTTAACATTTAATCGCTATAATAAATCAAGGTTTTTTTTTAGAAAATAATACTTTAAAAATGAAATAAATAGCAAGGATAATTAAAGTTTCTTTCCTATTCAAACAATAATAATTTTTAAAACATCCAAAAATCAATCATATAAAGTGAACTTTATGATGCTGGTCAGAAAAATCTCAAAACTAATTAAAAGCTGCTAAAATATAAAGTAACAATTGTAAAAAATATAATACTGAAAATAAACCAAGTAACAAATAATATTATTTTAAAGAGATAAAATAACTAATGCTCGATGAAAAATATTTAAAAAAAGTTTATGTAAGATATTATCTTACCTTTCGTGGAATTTACACTCTTGGATTTATTTGGAAACATATAATATATAACTAATCGAATTGAGGTTTAAAAGATTTTATATTTGGATTTATTGAGCCTTTATTTTATTAATAACTAATATTCATAAATGAATTTTTTTTTATGTTTATATCGAAAATTTTGGATTGCTATAGAAAAATATCAATTGAAAGAAGCTAAGTTTTCAGAGATAAAAATTACCTAAATAGCAAATAAGTAAATATGAGGGTTTAATATATAAAATTTGACTATAATTATTGGAAAATATACTAGTTCATATCTACTATAGATAAAAAAATATATATAATTCAAAAGCCGAATTCTTGAAGAGGAGGGAAGAATAAAACGTAAGTAAACGGAAAGCAGAAATTAAATACGAAAAATGGAATTATAATAGAAAAATTATGGTAAAAATTAAAAAATAAATGATCTGATTATTTTTTGATCTATTAAGTTATAAAATGATATTTGGAAAAAGAAAATTATAAAGAAAATAATTTAATTATTGCCTAAAATTAATTAAAATGGAAAAAGCATAATTGTACAAATAAAGTGATAAAAATTGAATATTAAATAAAAGTACTTTTAAGAATTAAATAGCTAATAACAGATTGAAAATATACCATCCTCGAAAGCTTATAAATAAATTTTATAAAATATAATCGAGAATAAAGGTAATATAAATAATAACTAAAAGATAAATATAATAAAACTAGCATATTAAAAAAGGTAGCAAATACATATTAAAATAAATAAAAATCACCCTTCATAAAGATTATCATCTTAATAGAATAATTGAAAAATAAATAAAAGATTTACATAAATAATGTACTATAATTTATTAGAAAACAGGCAATATGGAATTAATAAGTAGTATACACGAAAAAAATTATAGCTGAATGAATTATGTAAAGTAAAACCAATGAGAAAATAACTTAAAATATAAAATTGATCAGCCAACTCCCCTCCGGCCCTGTAGGGCCTCCGTACCTGTTAGGCGTCGAGTCAAGGGGATTGGTGAACATTTAATTCTCTCAAGAATCAATGTTCGGTGCAAAGAGATGGCCTCCAGAAATTTTGCTGTTGCCAACACAATTTTGGTGGCCGGAGTGTCGGAACCTTGGTAGATCGCCGACGAGCTAAGTTTTAACTCCTCCCCCAGGAGCTTGCCCACTAACCTCTGCGAGATTGAAGAAGGCGGAAGTTTGCTGAACTGCAGGCTCAGCATGGACGTTTTTTCTCTAATATATGGTCGTGTAGTGTTCCACCGTACCGCTGTCCAACGTCCAAAGTCCAGGAGTATATGCTCTACAGTTTCAGGTGTTTTCATTTTGCAGAATGGGCATTCAGTTTTGTACGCCCCATCAATAATGCGCGCATTGGCCATGCGCTGTGCTGTCCAGTATGCGCCGATTCTAATCTTGGCTATGTGCAGCAAACTTTTTTGGCGCTCAGGGTACTTGAGCTCCAGGCCCATCCAGATAGATTGGTTTCCACCGTATACTTTTCTCATCCACTGTGATATTATAGATTTGTCATTTTTCAGTGCTCTATCGTATAGAGTTTTTTTGGTTGACCCGCGCATCAA
>LSSN01004989.1:0-35420 GCA_001970855.1 Smittium culicis | reverse complement strand
CTTTTATCAAAAAATTCCCCGTTTAAAAAAAAAAAAAAAAAAAAAATACAAAAGATGTCTATTGAAAAGTTACATTATTTAGGGAAAATTTAACAGATTTTTGAGGCAAGTCCTTTGTTTGGCTGTAGACTATTTTTGAATTTCCAAATATAGCAAACGTCATTTAAAAATTAAATACAATTTCAAGGTACGTATAGCTATTGGATTATGAAATTATAGCTGCAAATAAGATAGCCGTATATAAATCACTGTCGAATCATTAAACACATACGTTTAAAGTATTGGGCGGGAAAAGGGAAATAGATCTTTCGAGCCCTAGTAATTGGCTAAACAATAGCTGAATTATTCAAGCCGCTAAATATATCATAGATTGGCCAATAGGATCAGCGAAATAAAATCTTCTGACAGATTATAGATGGGTATATATAATTGATAAGCGAATGAGAGCGTAAAGGCTTTTATTTTTCTAGGGGGCGTTAATTCACGTGATTGTTTTGAACCGCCAAAGAAAATATAATTTAAATTCTTGGCAGCGACTTTTCTTTTATATTTTATTGCATTCTAGATACTCTTGGGCTTTTAAAAGGAGCCTACAAAGAAAGAATTATATTATCTGCAGTTATCCTAATATATTTTATTCCACAGCCTACCTAGCTAAAGTAATAATTAATATATATATATATAAATTACTGGATTAATCCCATAATAACTAAGAATCCCAACTCGAACTTTTCTCAAAAGCTTTTATTTCATTTCCTCAAGTAAAATCTGTAAAAAAAAAAAAAAATGTCGAACTGCGGCTCACGCTTCTCTAGTGTTATTTTCCCACCTCTCGGTGTCTTGATGACTAGAGGAATCAACGCTGATCTCGTTATCAACATCGCACTGACTGCGCTGGGCTACTTACCTGGCCTCATCCATTCCTGCTACGTTATCGACCAGGCCTCCATTGAGGGCTACCAGCGCTGCGCAAGTCAAAATCCGTGCACCAACTCGCCACACACAATCTATATTATCAATCCCGCCCAGCCTGTTTCCTCCGTCGTCGAAGCAACTAGATCCGACCAAGCCGAACCCTCTTTTGATAAAAAAGTCGGTATATCTCCTCCAAACTACAGCGCCATAAACTAACCTCGCTTCGCTCTGGCCTGCTCTCACAATTAATTATGCTGAATATTTTTTTTGCTTATCGTAGGGGCTGTTAAATAACTTTTTAAACTATTTGAATTTCTTGTTTATATATTTTCATTTTGATAATAAGGAACTTTTAATTGAAGATATATACTTGACATTTTCTGCGCATTGATACAATATACTGCGCATTGTTGAAATTTACAATACTTCCATCAATCAGTACAATTTTTACAGCCGCTTGCTTATAATTTACAATATGAATTATGTTTAAAAATAATTAATTTAATAAGGGGACTTAGCTCAGCTGGGAGAGCGTGCGACTGAAGATCGTACGGTCCCGAGTTCAATCCTCGGAGTCCCCAAGAAAATATCTTTTTATTATATTTGCTACTTTTTGTGCTATTTATTTTTTTTTGATTACTAATAAATCAAATCAAATCAAAAAAAAAAAAGTATAATTTCCCGCAGCTTTTATATTATCTTTAATTTGTTTTAATTTCTAATCAAAAGAAAGCCTGGCATATATAAAAAGTCAAACTTTTTCCTCCTACTTTTTTCATTATTGCAAACATTTTTAAAAAAAACCTTTATATTTTTCTTTTATAACAGTACATTCAAAAACTAGATCAAAATGGCTTCTGATCCTAGAGAAATTGTAAAGTGCCTTTCCTATACAACCTACTCCTCCATTCCTTCTTGATCGCACTTCATTTTTTTTGTTTGAAATTTTCTATTTTCTATTTTCTATTTTTGTTTTTTAAATTAATCTTTGATATTAATTTAATTCTTTCGACTATAAATGTATATTTGTATATAGATTGACGAAAACGAAGAGTTTCTAGATGATGGTGAAATAGAAAACGAAGTTACTTTGGAAGACGATGAATTCATGGAAGCCGAAGATGACATGAACGATAACATGGAAGCTGAAGATTTTGATCAAGACATGGATCAAGGTATATCCTTTCTCTCTCTATATATTTTATAGCGCCTTTACATTTACCTTTGACATATTATTGTTATTTGTAGTGCTTATTTATTTACTTGTATATATGATACTGAAAATTTGATCATTTTGATATGTAATAGGAGGTGAATCGGGTCAGCAGGTAGTATTTGAGGACGAATCAATTCAAGGGTTCTTTGAGCATAAAGGTATTATTTAATGACAAACTATTTTTACAAGTATTCATTTTTTATTCTTTTTTTTTAATCACTGAAAATCTTGTATGACTTTTAAAAATAAAGAACCTGTGTATAGCGTTGATGTAAATCCAGCAGACACTAACATTATAATCAGCGGCGGCGGTGACGACACAGCATACTTGTGGCGTAGGGATAATGGAGAGGTAGTGCAAAAGCTAGAGAAGCACGGAGATTCGGTAACAGCAGTTGGCTTCAGCAAGAACGGCGAGTATTTCGGGACAGGGGGTATGGATGGGAAGATCCACGTATACAAGAGCAACCCGTTTCAACCACATGTGCTGTTTGAGGATGGGCCCGATGAGGTAGTGTGGATGGACTGGCATCCTATTGGAAACGTGTTTGCAGCCGGGGCGAATGACGGGTCGATATGGATGTACAATGCGCAATCGAAGAAGTGTATGAACGTGTTTTATGGGCATAATGGGCCGGTGACTACAGGCAGGTTTACATACAGCGGTAAGAATCTAGTTACAGGGAGTGAGGATGGATCGCTGATTATTTGGAATCCTTCAAACGCATCAGTTGTGCAGAAATTCACATCGGACGATAAACGGTTCCACCAAGAGGGAATCACTAGCTTGGACGTGAATGCAGATGATAGTATTATCATTACAGGTTCTACCGACTCGACAGCTAAAATCCTGCACAAAAACGGAAATGTATGCTTGTTTATTTTACATATTTATTTATTTATTTGTAGTATTGTAGCATTGTATAATAATGGTGGTTGTATGGGTTTAATGTAGATTCTTGGATCTTTACAAGCGCATTCAGATTCTATAGAGACTGTGGGGATCAGCAGCACAATGGCGATGGCAGCAACGGGCAGTGTCGATGGGTCGGTTTGCATTTGGGACATCAACACTTTGCGATTGCGTAACACTTTCAAGCACGATGAGGCAGTAACCAAGCTCAAGTGGGTGAATAATTCGCCGCTAATTGCATCGTCATCGGTCGACAGTACAGTCAAGATCTGGGACTCGAGGTCAGGCGAGTGCGTGCGCACGTGGAAGGGCCACCAAGACGCGATCCTTGACTTTGCACTTGTTGGGGATGTTCCAACAGTTATCACAGCTTCTGACGATGGTTGCTGCTTAGTGTTTGCTTGAAACTCTTCCAATCTTTCTTTCTTCTTTTCTTTTTTATAATATCATTACACTTTAATTTTCCTTTATTAGAATTTATGTCAGGGCTGGGGTGCAGTTCGTAACCCACCTGCTTTATTATTAATACTTTTTTTTTTTTTTTAATATTTAGTTTATAAATACACTTTTATTCATCATATGTTTGAATGCAATCACAAACTGATATCTTTTTGTTTTTTTTTTCTGCCAGCCAACTTCAAATATGAGCCACTTTATGTAGTTTTTACACATTTTTAAGTTTTTTTGGGGAGCTTTTTTTACTGTTTTGATCTATAGATGTATTAATCTATAAAATCTGCATATAAATGTTTTTGCGATATTTTTTCATTGTTCTAATCAGTTTCCGCCCGTGCTAATTTGCTATTTATATTTCTGATCATTAAATGGTAAATGAACGTTTAACGTATATTATTGGTAATAAGCTTTATGGATTTAATGATCTTGTTGATTATTGGACCATATTTTGCGCTTGGCAAATGGACGCTTTTGATCAAGGAGAGTACGGCGAATGGTCGAACGTTCTAGGGATATATGATTAAGATTAGCGTGGACGAATAGGATGAATGCAGTTGGGACGATTTAAGGTCCAGTGTCGACTTGGCTAAGGGTTTAGAAATTGATAGATGATTGGACAGATTTGAGAATAGGCTTATATAGTGAAATAAGATGTACAGCCCAATTATTGGCTATTCAATTAGAGTTTGACGAATAGGCGGGTCGGAATGTTATTTGGCGGATAAGTTGGCGGAGAAAAGGTGGGGGGACGTTGAGGGTAAGGAGCAATGATTGGCTAAATAACAATTTGGGTGTAGGGGAAGTGGGCCAATAGCTGCCCTCTGTAATTTATTTAATGGTGCTGAGATTCGCAATACTTTACAGCCAGAAATTTTAAAGCATGAGAAATCCGCAACATTTAAGAAATTTAAGGCGAAATCCGCAGTAGGAATTACTGTGGACCCCTAAAAAAAATAACTGTAACGCTGACAATACAGAAACGCTGCTAATAAAGTTGAAAACACAGAAACACAGAAACGCTGAAAAGGCTGAATAAATTGAAAAAGCTGAATAAGCTAAAAATACAGAAAAACCGAAAAACTGCCAATAAATTAGAATAAACAAAAACGCTGAATTCCATCAGCTGACTGTAAAACTAAAAAACTAAAAAACTAAAAAAATAATAAAATAGACCAAAATATTCCAAAATAAATTGCCGCATTTGATTACAATAACCCATATTTAGTCTCCGCATTGGACCCTTTTTTTTTAGTCTTATTTTCATTTTTCAACAACACGCAATTAATATATTGTTTTAGACTACCTACTTCCTTTCCCCCCAACTTTGCTTACTTGCACCTTCGCTCTTAAACTGCTACCCCTCTAATTAATATATTGTATTACTAACAAGCAAGAATATATATAAAATAATTCTTTGTAGAATGAACACCTCTTCTCTCCTAGATGATTCCATTGATCCCTTCAATGAATCTCCTGATAAACACGCCCACTACACCCCTGCCTTCCAACCCACACTTCCAATTCACGAAGCAAGCGAGCCTAATGGAATTAGTCAAAGCACTCTTGTCAATGACGAATATAACCAGAACTCTCTTCAAAACCCTACTTACAATAAACAATCTCCACCCGAATCCAACAATCTACCCCAAAATTTATCTCAAAATGCCTCGTCTCCAAAAGATGCTTCCGCCGCTGCCGAAACTAAGCAAAGTACGCCTGTGCGACAGTCATATCTAGCTATAACTGTCAAGGACAGCTCGCTCAACCAAGCCAAAAAGTCTACTGCTACCTATAGATTCGACGTAACCACAAATATAAACTCTTTTAAAAGGCAGCGCTACTTGGGAGTAGAAAGGTCTCATCAAGAATTCGAAAAACTGGCTAAACATCTCTCCCTCACATACACTCAGTGCCTCGTTTTGTCCTTCCCCTCCCTACCCATGCCAAGTCCTCTAACTAACACCAAAGACAGTCCTGAACTAGACCTGTTTATTAGGTACTTCGTCCAGCTATGGGTCAATTGGATCGCCTCTCACCCCATACTCAAACTTGATTACGAACTCAGAAATTTTGTCGAAACTCCGTTTGCAGTTGAGTACTCCACCGCAATTTTTTTTAAAATTTAGTATTTCCTTAAAATTAATCTTTAGCGCTTATATAAACTTTGCTTTTATTTATTTTATAGTTTAATCCAACTCGTGTCTCGTTTAGTGGCGAAAAGTCAAGAGCAGAAATCGAGTACGATAATTTTCAAGAACCGAAAAAAAGTATGTTCTTTTCTGGCTGGTCAAAAACCTCTATCCCCAAACTATCTCTTAGCTCCCAACTACTGGGCAGCCAAAAACCCCAGGATCTACCAAGTACACCTGCCAACACTGCTGTTAGCACCGATAATAACCAAATCGCTGCTACGAGCGGTGCCAGCAACTTGACTGCGCTGGAAACTGAATTTCATAGGTTTGGCCAAGAATTTAGTGAAACATCAGCACCATTACTGGCATCCAAAAAATCCGTGCTCAACCTGGCCATGCAAAAGAGCATTCTTGCCAAAAACATTCAAGAAATAGCCCAGAAGCTCGTTGGCCTAGGCAATTTAGAGCAGAAAAGCTCAAAGAAAATATACCTGAAAAAAGAAAAGAGCGCCAGTCTACCCCCAAACACACATCCCAACATTCCGCCCGCATCCGACATCAACACCGCTAGCGAGTCTAGTTTCTTGGCGTTTGGGCAGATATGCAGCGCATCGGGCAGAGTCCAGCATGACATCTCCGTGCTCGAAGGAACCCTGCCGCCACTCTTCATCACCAACATCGAGCGCTTCAACAGGGACGTTATAAGGAGCTTGTCCAACAGGGCGCAGCTGTTCGACGACCTGAAGCTGGCGCGCCTCAACCTCGAGCGCAAGAAGCAGGCCATAACTGTTCTACGGTCGTCGACAACGATCGTGCCGAAACACGTCGACGAGACGCTGACCAAGATGGACGCCGCGAAGGCCGACGAAGCTGCTGCTAGGAAGAAGGCCGACCAGGTCGACGTCGTGCTGATCAACGACCTGCGCGAGTTCCGCGCCAGAAAGTCGGTGCTCGTGCGCAACTTGCTGAAGAGCTGGAGCAGCAAGAGCCTGGCGATGGAGACGCAGCTGCTCGAGGACTACAAGACCACTCTCAAGGTCGTGCAGCAGAAATCGCTGCTTGCCTTGTCCCCGCCGTCTGCTTTGGCCAGCAGAGAAACCAGTGCTAATCGCAGACCAAATGCTGAGTTTTCTAAATCTGCCAGCCCCAACATTAACCAGACCACAGTCTCTATGCTATTCTCATAACAACACAAAATTTTAAAATTATCTTTTTCTTTTTTAACTAACTTTAATCCCTTCCTTGGGCAAAATAAAATAAACAAGATCTTGAATTTTTCTTTTCTTTTTTTTTAATAACTTGTACGTTTTGAGTTTTATTTGTTTATATATATTATATTTGTTTAAATATTAGAGTAATAATATATAGGTGAATTCAATTATTTTTTTTTTTTAGAGATTTAGATTTGATAAGGGAGAAATTGATATTTTTGAATTTGAAGTATACATAGAGGACAGTTAATGAGCCGACGAGGTAGCACACTTGTGGGCCACACGTCCAGTACAAGAAGCAGGCGAAACCAGGCCCGAACGCGCGGCCGAGCTGACCAGCGGACCTGAAGCTGCCGAGTCTGTGCCCGCTATCGTTTGGAGTAGTTGGAGGCGTTTTATGTATTGTGGTGAGATGGGGTTTGATTTCATCAGCGAGAGAAGTTGCGGAGTCAGACCTCTGTAGAGGAGTAGTAGTGATGGCAGTGTTGGTATTTAGGAGGGAGATGATGGCGTTCATTGTTGAGGTGACGATAGCGGAAGCGATGGAGAAGCCGAGGCATATGGCGGGTAAGTAAAAAGTGGATTTAGAGTTGGCTAGGAGGACGACGGAAACCATTCCAAAGATACAACCGGCGAAACCTTGGAGGCACAGATTTTTTTCGCCAAATTTGGAGACGGTTTTTCTGACGTAGAGGCCTTGGATGAGGGCAGAAGTGAGGCCGATTGAGCCGAGGAGGTAGCCCTGCTGGCGGTTAGAATAGTTGAAGAGGTCGTGCATGAGGAAGGTGAGGGAATATTCCATTCCGCTGAAGACGAACATGTATATGAAGTAGGTGTTTAGAAGCTGGTTGAATTTTGAGGAGAGATTGAGAGGTGTGGCGCTGTGTGGGGTTGTAGTTTTGGAGGAGGATTTATTTTGGTAGTTTAGGGTTTCAGGGAGGTAAAAGTAGATGTATAAGGTTTCGATGGACAGTAAAGCGAGAGAGAATAAAGCAGCGTTTGCGAAGGGGGCGAGCTTTAGGTTGAAATAGTTGTTAAGGAATGGGTGGTGAGATGGGAGGGAGGCGAAGTAGGCACCGATTAGGGGGCCAAAAGTGAAACCGAGAGAGAAGGAGATGCCGACGAGGGCCATTTGTTTTGCTCTATTTTCAGGGGAGGAGACGTCAGCGATAACGGTTGTAGAAATTTGGATGTTGGCTTCAGATAGACCAGCGATGATTCTTGAGATTAGGAAGAGGTCAAAGTTTTTAGAGAAGACCCAGATCGTGGTTGAGAGGAGGTTGCCGAGCATTGAGAATAGGAGGACTCTGCGCCTGCCGTACTTGTCGGAGAGTTTTCCAAAGATGGGGGCGACAAGGCATTGTAGTAGACTATAGAAGGAGCCGAGCAAGCCACCGAGGAGGACGATGTCGGACTTGAGGGGATCGATTGTGAGGAATTGTGGGGTTTGGAGAGGGGATATGTGGATTAGGGAGAGTAAGTAGTTGATTGAGAGGTACGAGTAAGTTAGGGAAAAGTTTTGTATTGCTCTAAGTTTGGATATGAGGTACAAGAAGGCGTTGAGAGTAGCGGAGGGGTTTTGGTCTTTCGAGGAGAGGAAGAACTCGATAGTTCTCGGGAGGAGGGGCAAGATGGAGGTGAAAGCGAATATGTCGATTATTAAAGCTATAATGACAACTTTGAGGATTTTTGGCGGTGAGTTTAGAGTGGGGGCCAGTGTAGACATTTTTTATCTAAAATATAGAGGGAAGCGTAGAGGCGAGAAATGACAAATAGCTGGAGAAGTCAGCGGATAAGCAGGATGAGTATATATAAGGGAATTGGGTAGATATTTTTAGCGCAGTATTTGGGAGCTTTAGTGCGTTTTTAGGCGAGAGAATTAGAGAACTATTGCTGAGCCTTTTATTACAGCGCTATTTCTGAGTGGTGTGTTCAGTACAGGGCTGCTATGAGTAAAGATTGGGCGTGTCCAATTAAGCTGGCCTCATTTTTAGAATTGTTTGCTAGTTAGCCCTTTCACGGGAAGTAGACTATTTTTGATCTACTCGGTATAGCCAATTGTGCTCGATTATAAATCCTTAATCCCGAGGAATTAAGAATTATTACCCTGTTGTATTATTACAGCAAATAATATATTTACTTATAAATCATAAACGAATCATAAATAATATTTTTTTAAAGAGTGTTGGGCGGGAAAGATAAAATTGACTTTTTATAATTTGTTTTGAGCTGAAATTATAGGGCCAATAGAAAATCACGCGATCTTTACCCAAATAAGCGAAGAACAAGGAATTGGCGCCTATAGGCCAGGAAAAGAGCCTGTAAGAAAAATTGACTCAACTGTGATTATAAATTGGAAATAAAGGAAGCTGAGTTTCAAGCATTCGAATGTCCCAAAACCTGCAGCTATCAGATCTCCCTATCTTTATTTAGCAACTATCAGATCATCTATCTTCATTTAGCAACTATCAGATCATCTTACATTTAACTTACAGCTATCATATCATCTTATCTTTATTTAGATGGTATCAGATCTGAATTCTATTGCGTGTAGATTTAATATGGTGGGCTTACCTTTATATAGTCTATATCAGATTGACAGTCTTACGAAGTCGGCAATGCTTTGGTAAGGATAAGTTCGTTGAGCCTTACTTTGCCGCCAAACTCTTCTCTCGAAGGAATCTACGCAAATAAAGGCTGGTCCAATAGCCTAGCCCCGATCGTCAAGTGTGTCCAATAATTTTTATGCATTCAATTTGATAAATTGTACGCTCTTATGATTCGGATATTAGATAATGGGCCCGAACCATTTCAAGGCAATTATTGGTACCGAGATTACGAGAGATGATCTTTACAAAAACAGCTATAAAGGAGCCAATACTATCGAAACAGGATCCTAATTGGGCTGTATCCAGCGATCTTCTCAAAAGAGTGTCAAGGCAGCCGTAAGATGTGTGGCCAAAAGCTGAACATCAAAAATCGTCAAAGAAGTCCCCCATTGTTGCGCATGACGGGAATAATCGATGTATAAAAAAGCCACACAATCAATACTCACTCACACTGCTGCTATTACCGCCAAAACACAGCAGCTACGGTAGAAGCTAGCTGAGACTATGGGGCTATACATTCAAGCTCTTATAGTTGGAGAGAGAAGACTTTAATGAAAGCTCACAATCAAATATCCATAGTTGAAATTGCCAAAGAAAAATCCCATTACCCTTGGTTTGCGCATACACTCAGCGACCGCTACCCACAACCTACATTCAACCTCTCTCTCTCTCTCTCTCTCTCTCTCTCTCTCTCTCTCTCTCTCTCTCTCTCTCCCTTTATTCCGCTCATCGACTCCACTTCTATGCATCTCGCTCTACCTCTCTACCCATACACCCTTCCTCATCCGCATTGGCATCCTCAATCGATTCTGAGCCACGTATATATACCTACACTAAACACTTTTTTCGCTGTACCTTCTTTAATACATCCTACTTACAATTATCCGAATTTAACTTTGTTCATTTCGGGTGGTAAGTACCTTTCAACCGCTATACTTCATCAACTTCGAATGCATGAATCCTCACTTCTTCACTCCTAGCATCTCAGCCGCCATTGCTTGCATTTCCTCAAACACACAGCCATTATGCCAGAAACCCATCCTCTCCGTCCCTAAACCTTCCCTGTACCTCGACCTCTCCCGATTCAACGCTCTCGCCCCAGCATACCAGTCCTACGTCCTTGCATCCATCGCTGCACATTCCCCATGCCCCAAACTGCCCGCCAGCCGCCTCACCCGCACCTACGACATCAACAATACTATTGGCTATTTCAACGCTGCATCCAAACTACTGTCGCCCAATGATGCCCTCGTATCTGTTCCTCTGCTCCTATTCGCCCTCTCTCCCAAACATCTCTGTCCAATAAAACCCCTCAAAATACCCTTATTTCCAAACTCATTCCTCGTTCTAACCAATGATTTACTAGTATCGAACATACCCCTCCCGAACTGCAAACACTCTGTACCAATAGAATCGCAATTTGGTTTTTCCCAAACACTTCCAGCTAGTAAAAAGTGCACCTTGCTGCCAAGACTCAGAACCATTCGCCAGAGCGTGAAATTCCCTAAACTGGTTAAGGCATTTCTTAAGCCAATTGCTGGGCTTGCTCGCGCTGTCAAGTCCTCTGTCGCACACCCTAAAATCCCGCGTCCAACAAATCGCCGCCTGTACTACCATCACCCAATCAGGCCTACTCTTTACCGCGTCCTGCATCTTCCGCGCCAAAACTTTCCCAAACGAGCAAAGCTCTCACCTGCTCTTTTCCAGCCCTCTGAAAAACCGCAAGACTTAACTTCCCTGCCTAAACATATCTCTCCATTGCTGCCTAAATTTTCTTCTCTACTCTTCAGCTGCACTTTCTCGACTCAATTACTTTCCTCGATAGCTGTTAACCTCTATTTTTTATCCCATCCTTACTCTCTCGTTATTGTTGTCTCCTCCCCTCTTTCCCCTCCTATCTATATCTCTATCTCTCTTCTCTTTCCTCATTTATATTCCCTCCTATCTTCTCTTTTTAGCTCTTTTATCTACCCTTATCCCTCCCCCTACCGGAACATGATTTCTGTTCCCTCTGAATCCCTCTCTAGCAACTCCCTTCCTGATCTCTTTTCTAGCAGTCCTGCTCTCGGTCCAATATCTGAACACGCCTTTAAAGCCTTGTACCACATCATATCTCGCCCAACCTCCCCGACTATGCCCCCTCTACCCCCTGAACATTCCCCCCAACCTAAACATAAACGCGATGTTTGCGAATTCCACAGCCTCGCTAAGCTCGAATACTGGTGCCTAGAATGCTCTGCAGGCCTCTGTGAAATCTGTTTAAAGCTCCAGGACCGCCACAGGTCCCACCTCATTTCCTCCCTCGCCTCTGAGTATGACCGCTGCTTCGATCTCATCGACGCTCAAATTGAAAATACCCTCTCCTTAGCAGAAGATATCGCCTCCCACATTGACAACTTCGACTCTGACAACGAGTCCCTCATCAACAACTACCAGTTTGCTCACGACCTCCTCTCCACTTACTCTCAATCCCTTTTTGATTCCCTCAAATTATCCCTCATTGACCACCAGGAAAATATCAAACTTCAGCAGTCAAACTTAACTAACTACTGCCTTAATCTCCACAAACATATTGACTCCACCCAAACCCTCATGGAAACTTACTCTAGAATTAACGTCGTCGAAAATTTTCACTCCATCATTTCCTCCTTATCCTCCCTCTCCCTCCCCAACAACATCCCCCTTATCCCCAACTACTCCCCCAATTTCTCTGACTCCTTCAAACCTCCTCCCTCCTCTCTAAACTTTGAAATCCAAAACTCCTTTAGTTTGGGCAAAAATAACTTCCCCCTCCGCATCAATAACTCTCTCTCCCTATTCAACTCCTCCTTCTCGTTCAATATTCACCGCTCCCGACACTCTGACGGTTTGCCCACCATTGTCGCTGACATCTCCTTCCTCAATAACTCTATACATCCTCCCAATACACCCATCTCTTTTGATCTCTCCATCCATATCTCCCTACCAAACTACTTTATCTCAAACTCTGACAACTCCACTTTCTCTTCTGAAATCTCCAGTGATTACTCCCCCTGGACTTTTGGAGAAACTAAACAGTTCCTCCTCTACAAATTTGACGACGATTTCTTGTCCCTAATGCAAAACATTCCAGACTTGGATCTTATCTCTCTCTCCTTCTACATCAACCCCTCCTCGTATAAAGACCAATCCACTCTCCAACAAATTTATATCGATCACCTTGAACGCTCCTCCTTAAACCTTAACTCACCCTCAATACCCACTAATAATAATCCCCCTTCCCCCAAAAAATCTATCCTAACTCCCACCCATAAAATTTCTAAAAAACTAGTTTTTGATTCTGAAAATATCCCCAGCTCTTTTTTCTCCACCCCCACTATCCCCGAACCTAAAACTGAAGATGAAATTAACAATAAATTCAACGACCTTATCGATAGATTCGATAAACTAGAACTAATCACTAACACTATAGTAAACTCTGAAACTAAACCAACTCCTCAAGATTTATTATCCCGCTCCTCCAATTCCGAAAAAAATTTATCCCCCTTTTATTCCCCAACGAACAATATCAAGTCTCTTGATACCGCCCCCATTTCTTTTAACCCACTATCTTCATCCCAAAAAAAATTTGACTTCTTTAACCTAGTCTCCTCAAATAACAGCTCTTTAACCTTTTTACCAAACTCTATCCCAAACATCAACTTTAAAAAACCAAAACCTAAACACAAAAAAAAACCAAGTCTCAAACTCTTATCAAACAAACCATACCACTCTTCTTTCCCTGAAATTGACTCCCCATTTAACATTGAAAACTCTATCATCATCCCCACATCCTTCCACATTCCCTCGTCCAGCTCTACTCCCCCAATACCAAAACCAAATCCTCTAATTTTCTCTGACCCATCACCCCCTGCAAACGCTACCCATAACCTTCATGAGCTCCCCAAATCTGAAACAACCCCCAATCGAGCTCTTAGCGACGCCGAAACAACTCCTAATCGTGCACTACCCACCTCTGACATTTCTCTAAGCAACCTAATATTTAGCAATACTGAAACTACTCCACAAAACTCAACGCTCCCCTGCACTGACACTACTCCTGGCTCGGCAAACAGCTCTAGACCTTCCAGCTCCTGCTCTATTTCCAGCTCTCTACTCTTCAGCCCAAGACCCGACATCACATCTACTAAATTTGTAGACAATATAAAAGCTATCCCGAAAAAACCTGCCAAAGAATACCAAGTATTTGATCTTTTAAAACCCAAAGATAATTTTGATTCTGGTGTCCTCAAAATTGGAAGAAGCTTCAGAGTCTCCTCTATCCAATTCGACGATTATTCACTAGAATCACTCCCCACCCCGCAATCGTCCTTACCTCCATCGAAATCCTCCTCTCAATCTGCATCCTTTTTAAAAAAAAGAAAAAAAGTCTCCAAATCTGTCCGCTTTCCTAACGAAAAACATCTCTTAGAATCTATACGAATCATTCAACCAAAACTAGCAAACAAAATTAACCAAAAAGTCTAATTATTTAACCCTTCTCTCCCATCACTTCACTGTATATATCTATTTTTACTCTATATATCTACTTGCTGTATTTTACCTTGATTTTTCCATTAATACTCCTTTTTTTTTTTACCTGTTCACTCACTCAAAAAATTTTTATTAATTCCTAGAATGAAAAGCAAAAAAAAAAAAAAATTGTGCATCTTTTATAATTATCTTGAATTTAAATTTACGTTATTCATCTTATCATGATGATTTAGGCTCTTTTTTTTTTTTTGGCCAATCTGCAAGATTATTTAATCTACGCTTGCTTATCTGACTCAAGATTCAAGCGACATAGTCATTTGTCTGCCCTATGTATAAATCTAACGTCCTAGTCTCTCGTATATGCACTTGCATGATATTCTAGTTTATAGGATAATAAAATATCTCAAGAAAATATATTTTCGAAATCTATACCAATTATAAAAAATATTTGCAGATTTTAATATAATCTTTATCATGTACAATGAAATTTCAAAAGTATCGAATCTCTAATATTTCTAAACTACTTGATTACATATTGGTAAATGTATGGTTTGATATGTAATCATCTTTTTGGCGTTCGTGTTTTTTTTTATTTTGAAATAAACACCACGATAATGGACGAAGAACGATTATCTTTTAATTCAAAAAAAAAAAAGTGATCTTTTATACCAATCCCAATTAATATCATCTGATCCTATATTCTATACAAAAAAAAAAATAAAAGTCGCCATTTTAGAAAGATATAACGCTAGCTGATTGGCTGTAAATTTATCTATCTACAAAAATAATAAATTATTAAGAGAAAATTACCACTTTTAAAAAAAGTCGTGCTTTGTGTTTAATATAGTAAAGTTCACAGTTTCAGAAAGCGTTTATCGCTTCATATTAACACGTTTTTGTGCAGATTCTTATAAACTTTTTCAGATCTAATTATACGAATCGATGATCAAAATTCAACAGAATGTATACGCGAGTCTTTTTTTTGTTTTTTGTGTTTTTTGGCACATGAAATATCGTAAAATTGCCATATTAAATCGAAATAAAACCTATATTGGTGTGCACTTTTTTTTTTCATGAAATTTTCTTGTAAAATTTTGCTAATATCGATCCTATACTGAAATAAATAAAGAAAGCTGAGAATCTATACGTATCTAACGCGGCGTCAAATTACGCGGCCAGGATAATGATGAAATGAAAGCTGACATCTTGCTTCAAAACAGAGTCTATGCAATTATAACATATGCGTCTTTTAGAATACTTGGACTGTCAAGTCTTCCAGGAAATTTTTCATAACTTATCATCAAACATTTCATTATTTCCTAATATTGTCGCTTTCAAAGAGTTCTGTTATTTTGTTTTTATAAATACCAATAACCCCCGTAAATTCATAATTGCACGCACTTTTGATAAATCTTTCTATTGAAATTCGTATATAGATCTTTTAGTATCGAAATCAAGAACACTTGTTACTCCCTTTTTTTTTTTTTTTTGGCATTCATTTCTTTTTTTCTGCTGCAAGTAATTTTCCGTTTCGATAATAAGCGGCTAGTCGAGATATAACTTTGCCCTTAATATCGGTAGTCCTATAATTCAAAAAAACAATTATACGTCCCGCTCTCGAAAAAAAGCAACATGATAATCATTCGCGTTCATTTATTTCACCCAAAAGTACTCGATCTTATGATTAGGGCTTGCTATTGCAAGTTGTAGCTTTTCATATGTATATTTAAATGATTTTTGCATTTATTTATTATATTCTTTTTATTATTTTATCTAGCTATTATTTAAATTTCTTATTTGAGTTGCTACTTGATTATTTTAATTTTTTCATTTCAATAATAAAATCATTTTGTTTAAATTATTTATCATAAATTATTGTGATATGTAGATGATATCAAAAAAATGAATTTGGTTTTCATGTGCAATGTTTGATTGGCTTGTATTATCTATACTTCCTGCTTTTCAATCTATTAATAAGTTATCTTATAATGTAAGAATTTATCTATCTATTGGAATAAAAAATGAATTATTTTTTATGAGACTATTTAATTATTTAATTGGCCAAAAAAGTGTACTGCTTTTTTTTTTTGCTCGTACAGATAAAAATTCTATTTTTGATGATTTAGAGTTTTTTTCATATATAAACTAAATTTACCCTCTGATCTTCTTTCTATTAACTTAATACAATTCATTCTACCCAGGTTATTTATCTACAAATTTTATGTGAAATTAATATCTTTGTCTAAACCTAATATCACTATTAAATCATTTGACAAAAGTATCTCAGATTGCCAGATCTCAAAAAAAAGAATTACAAGATAACTTGCATCAAAGACCAAATAAAATATCATATTGGATTAAAATTAATTCCGGAAGGACTTTTATATTAATTAATAAAAAGGTACAATAAATAACTGATAAAAATTATAAATACATTATAGATATGTAAAATATTGAACTCATCAAACATTTAAAACTAAGTTCTGAGTAATATTTAAGCCCTCATAATATTAGAAAAACTTTGGAAAAAATCCTGAATTCACTTAAAAAGTCTGATACAATTGAATCACAAAAAAGATGTAATTTTCGTTTCTAAAAATAAGATACAAAGTATAATAATTGGCTATAAAAGATATAGTTTCCCTTTTAAAGAATAAAATTATAAGTTTGATTGTAATTAAATCTTATTTTTATTAGTCAAGTTATGATGATTCTCTAATTCAAACATGCGAAATAAATTACAATCTTTAAGATGAATATACATAGATTGAGGATAAATTAATTTAATTCGGAAATCATTTTAACCCTTTATAGAGAAATTTAAACAAGTTTAAAAGCTACATATATTGGGGTTGAAATATTTAAATAGCAACTTGGAATGCCATAATCATTACTACAATATAATCGTTACTGAAACACGAATAATTAATAAAATAAAACATAAATTAACTCGATAATTTATAGAAGCTATTTTAAATGATTTATATATATTAATAAAATTCAATATAATTTTTGTATTATATGAAATTATCACTACAGAAGATCATCGTATATAACTCTTCGTCATAGATTAAGTAAATAAGATAATATCAGCCGAAAAATTGCAACTTAACAGCAGCATTCCTGATATAATTGAAGGCATTTTGGACCTCATTGGTATGTAAATTTATTAATATCTTATTTTTAATAAGTATTGCAGCTAAAAAATAAAGTTTATATATTTTTATCCAATAAAAAATAAATGTGATATAATAATTTGTATTGGAATTATTCGTTTTATCCGTGTACCTAGGTTTATATCTAGAATCTATTTAAATTTTTGTATCTTAAAAATTTTATTATATATTTTTTTAAGGAAATAAGAAAATAGTTTATGACAAGTTATGAGAAAGAAAATTAAGAGCCATTCGATCCTCTTTTTACGCCCCATGAGCATTCATTTTATTTTTCTATATCAAATGCATAATTATTAATCCGCTTATTTAACTTGTATTCATCAGTTATATTAAATGCTTTGGTTAAAATAAAAAAAATGAATCTATTATTATTAAATTAATTTTATCTTGAGCATTTTGAAAATTGTGGGAAAAAATCGACTAGAAAAAATACCCATAATATGTTGCGGAAAATTACTATTGGGTTTTAGATAGACCCTAGTTTTTGGTGAATTTCCACCTTCTAAATTTTTAATAATATAAATGAAATATTATAAATGAAATAGCTTAAAAAAAAATATAATTTATTCACTTCATAAATTTTTGGATATATATATATTGATGATTCTCATTTCCTGAAGGCTGTTTACTGCGTAAGAATATACACCCTAAGTACAGCATACCTCATTTAATTTTTTTTAATGTATCTAGATTTAAATTGAAAGATTTTTTAGTAATTTTTTAAAAACATTGACAAATTATTGAATTTACTAATGGAGGTATTTTAATTAGATATTTATCTATTTTATTATGGTGTATTATTTTACATTATTTATTTGTGTTATATGTAAAAATTTAAAGATATTATAATAAGAAAAATTTTAAATGTTATTTTAATTATAGTTCATTTTTTAATTTTAAATAAAATGTTTAAAATATAAAGGTAATTTTTTTTTGTGCATTATTTCTGCGACAAAGTTACTGAGTTTTTTATGAATTTCCAGAATTTTTTCGTTCCATTATTTCTTTATATAAATTTTAGTTATGATTATAATTATATCAATTATTCATTTTTTTTTTTTTGGATTTTTATACATTTACTTATATTTTTTCCTAAGATAAGCCTAATAAGCTATGAACAATTGACAAGCGAATAATAATTTACAAAAAAAAATATAAGAAAAATTTTAATTATTTATTTTGCTATTATTTTTTTAATTATATATATCATAGGAAATATATTGACTATGGAATGACAAGTCGGTCTCAGAACTTTTAATACAATTATATTGTTAAAAATTGATTGGATAAATTCAAATAATATTCTTAATCAGAATTTCCTAATTAAAACTAATATTTATCTCAATTATAAAAGACTTGAAGGTTAGTTTTTTTTTGGATCTAAAAGCCTTTCAATATTATAAACCTAATGAAATATTTGATTTAAGAGTCTATTTGTTAATAAATAAATAGTTATAAAATTCAACTTAAAAATTAAATGAAGAAAATATAGATTTAAATATTTGGAAACTAGTTTCTTACATTCATTAAAATTTTATATTGAAAGAAAATTTTATAATTCTATGCATTCATAAAATTTCCTTTTACAATTTACTAGCAATAATTAATTAATAGTACTTATAAAACTGTATGACAATTTATATTATATTTTTTTGATCTGAAAAGACATAAATTTGATAGCTAACTTGATTAATTTTGCCTTATTATGAAAATTCAATATATTAGATAGTTCAATGATTTTTATATTGGATATTATTTATGCTGGTCAATAAAGGAAATTTTCGTATAAAAAAACCCCCTTGGGAAAAAATGTATTGGGTTCTTAAATATTTAAACGAATTTATTGATCTAGTAGCGTTTTCTTATAAAAGAAATATATATTTAGTAGCTGCTTTCTTTCTACTTAGAAATCAATTGAATTTGAATTTTTTATATCAAGATTTATTTTACATCTATTATACAAAATTAATTTCTCAGCAGATAATAATGAGGATTTTTTAGATGTTAAACAAGACCAAATAATTATAATATTTAAACTATTTAAAAATATAAAAATTTAAAAGCTAAATTCAAAATATTTTGGATACGAATAAAAATAGCAATAATTAAAATTAATTTTTACAATATATTATATAAAGAAGTTAAAATAAAGATAAGATGTATTATCTGACGAAAAAAGATTTTGGATATATACGTAAGTTTTTTTTTCTTATAGTTGATTATGTAAAAATTGTATATAATTTTAATAAAAATGACTTTATAAATAAAATTTAGAAATAAATTCATAATTTAAAAATTAAAATTATATTACTTAGCATTGATATATCTTATTTAATGTATATTTTTCAAATTTAAATTATTTTTTTGTATAATTTTTATACATTTAATATTACCTTCAATATTATTTTAATTAAATTTTTTGACTGAATAACAATGTTGAATGTAAATTATAGAATTATGAATAGTTATAATCTAATAATAAACAGTATCGAAATCCTGAATCGTATTTAAATTAGTTATTTTTTATTTTAGTATTTATATCATATAATTAGGCGAAAAAATAGATACATATATAAAATAGCCCCGAAATTTTCAATTTTCAATTTTAATTAATTTAATTTTTATTTGAATTCTAAAAATATTCTAAAAATATTCTAAATATTTATTAAAATATTTATATTTATAGAAAACTAAATTCCTTTGAGTTATTTTCTCGATTAAATTTTAACTGGGACCAATTAATATGGAGCGTTATTATTATTAGATTTATTCATTTTTTTAATAAAAAACTAATAAAATTCTCTAAAATTAATGAAAAATGATTAATGAGCAAGCATTAATAAGAATTAATTAACAATTATGAGATCCATGTTTATGACGAAACCTAGTGCCGTATCATTTTTTTAAACAAAAAATTTTAAACAAAAAAACTCTTTAATTACGCCTTTGATGACAAAATTCCATTGAGCATATTAAGATTATAGATTATAGATTATAAATAAAATTAAAGGTATAAATTATTATTTAACATATTACATATCATCCCAAGACCAAAATATGAATTCAGTTGAAATTAAAAAAACTAAATCAAAATTATTGTTTCGAAAAACGATTTTATGACTAAATATGTAATGATATAATGGATATATGATATAAAAGACAAAAAAAGATTACAATAAAATTAAATTCTCTCAGATGCAATGTTTAGTAAAAATTTACATATATTATTATTAGTACTATAATCAAAATTCAAACCATATAAAGAGTGTTAGAATATGTTAATTCGATGGCGGGTAATCTTCTCCAACTATTTATTATTAATATTTCGCATGTTATTTTTAAATTCACAGAAATCCAAAAATATGTATTCTGAATTTAATAAACGTTAATAATTTATAAAAAATAATTTGAATAAGATTATAGTAAAGTCAATAATGAAAACTAATACGTATTACAATATATATAATAAATTAAAAAAAATAATAATTAAATTTTTAAAAGAATAATATAGTTAAAAGTGTTAATGTAGTTTAGCTATATTTAAGTATAAATCATGAACATCAAAGGCGTATCTGCGAGCACATAATCACGGTTTAATTGCTTTTTCATCGAAAAAGTTAATTGTTCGATATTTATTAAAGATAGTCTGAAAAAAAAATCAAAGAAATAAAACTATTGGGGTATATCGATTATATTTTGATTTCATAGTTAATCAGACGGCATAGAGGCCTCTAGTGAAATTAGATGCATAATTTTAATTCATAAATAATTTTATATTATTGTTTTTCTTTGCAAAAAATGCACAGTTTTCTATTATTAGCTTAACACTATACATTAAAAAGTAATCAAGGTGATCAAATTTAAAATTAATTATTAAAATTCTGGAGGTACACGGCGTTTATATACGGGCAACAGAAAGAGCTGTTAATTAGAGATGGTTGTAGCAATTGTTAATTTGGTAATCAATTCCGAGTAAAATTTGAGGTATCTTATATTTTCAGGTGATAAATTTGGCAGAAAAGAAAAAAAGGTTGATTTATACCATTTAAATTAAATAGATGAGCCTATTTGCATATATATAGGCGCGATTTACAACACTGAAGATATTTTGGAATAAAAAACAATGTAGAGCTCTAAAATAAAGATTTAAATTAAAAGTAATACTATATATTGCCATAAATAGGCTCGTATATTTTTTGGCTATTAATAAGCTCCAATATTTAATACCATAAAAATAAGTATTTTAGGTTTATTCTATTTAAATCAATACAGTAAAATGGCGGAATGCTTTTATCTGGAAGTAGGGGGAAAGATTTAATCCTAGATTTGAAGCTTGGTGTTATTAAATGATTGTTTTTTCAACAGTAAATTATTCAGCAAATGAAGAAAACCGGGTTATAAAAAGCGTGGATAGTATTAAATATATATTTACTTTTTTTTAAGAGATTAAAAAAAATGAGAAGTGTATGTACTGAATTATGTATCAATTTCGGGAATATTTAAAGCGTATATGTAAAGTTATTAAAAGGTAAAAGCATGGTGTGAGGGTTTATACGAGATCGGCAACTATTTATGATAATTCATATAAAAGAAAAATTAAAGTTAGGTCGGAAAAAAAAAAATAGAAATAAATTTAAAAAAATAATAGAAATAAAAATAGAAATAAAAATAAAAAAAAGTGATAAGGGAGAAAAATGAATTACCATTCATTGGCATTTCGTCAATTTGCGTACTAAAAATAGGATAAATAATTTAAAGATTAATTCATTAACAAAACTATAAGTAAAAAAGGCGAATAAAGCTGTAGAAGAGGAGTTGGGAAAAGGTACCTGTAGTATTGTTCAATATCATGGAGTAACATAATATCATCGTTAGTAACAAAGTTTATAGCAACACCTTTTCTACCAAAGCGTCCAGATCTTCCGATTCTAAAATAATTAAAAATACAAATAATTATAAAATCAGTTATAATAGGAGTATATAGAATGTAAAGATGGGGAGGGGGGGAGGAGGATGGTGTATTTAGTTATAGCGAAATGACTTGAAGTACCTATGAATATAGTTTTCTCTGTTTGTTGGAAGGTCATAGTTGATTACAAGGGATACTTGCTGAACATCAATACCTCTAGCCCAAATATCTGTTGTAATTAGAACTCTTGTAGAGCCCATTCTGAATTCTTGCATAACAGTGTCTCGATCTTTTTGGGACATATCGCCATGCATGGAGGAAACGGTAAAGTTAGCGTCTTTTAGCTGAGAGGTGAGCCAATCAACTTTTGCTCTTGTGTTACAAAAGATAACGGCTTGAGTTATGGTTAAGCTATCATAGAGATCGCAAAGAGTTTCGAATTTCCAGTCTTCTTTTTCAACAGCGACAAAGAACTGGCTAATTCCTTCTAGGGTAAGCTCGTCTCTTTTCACTAAAATTCTTATTGGATCAGTCATGAACTTTTCGGTAATTTCGAGAACGTCGTTAGGGAGGGTAGCGGAGAGGAGAATGACTTGAGTGGAGGGAGGTAAATGTCTATAAATATCGTAGATTTGCTCTTTAAAACCCATGTCTAGTAGTTGATCGGCTTCGTCTAAAATGAGCATTTTAATATTTTTTGTTCTGAGAGCTTTGCGTCTTATCATATCGAAAACTCTACCAGGGGTACCAGAGACGACATGTTGACCATATTCCAATTTTTTTACGTCTTCACCAACGCTTGTTCCACCGATACAAGCATGGCATTGTATGTTTAAATAGTCGCCGAGGGCAAGTATTACGCTTTGAGTTTGGGTTGCAAGTTCTCTCGTTGGTGAAAGGACTAAAGCTTGAGCTTCTCTTAAAGAAGTTTCAGTTCTTTGAAGAATAGAGATTGCTAGGGTGGCGGTTTTACCAGTACCAGACTGGGCCTGGGCAATGACGTCTCGACCTTTTATTATTGGCTGTATGGCTCTTTGTTGAATAGCAGAAGGGCGCTCAAAATCTGAATTGTAAAAAAAAAAATTAAGTGATAAATAAATCAATATTATATTGAGATAAACGATGATACATAGATGATTGAATTAAATTTAGATTGAATCGAGTGAGCATAAGATGGAGGGACGAAGTGAAAGATGGATTCAATTGAATAGTAAGTATTATATAAGTATTTGTAAAATAAAGAGGCATACTGTAAGCGTAAATCCCACGGAGGAGATTATCTTTGAGGTTCAAATCTTCAAAGGCTGAGATTAGCTTTATGCCTTTACTAGTTTCGAAAAGGATTTTGTCGTCGGAAGCGCGATCAAAGCGAGGCATAATAGGAATAATTATTTGGAGGGGGGGGGGTATTAGGTGTAGGGGTATGTGGTAAGAAGTTGAGGATGTGGGAAGATTTATTGAAAGAGAATAGATAAAAAGTAAAAGCAAATAAGAAAAGTAGAAAAAAAGAATAGAAGACGAGTAAAAGTGATCAGAATAATATAGTGGTAAAGTAAATATATAGACGTGAAAGGTTTGGCGCGAAATTTAATGGAAAAGAGGTCAGTACAGCTGATCTGCTTAATCAGAGGCCAGATTTGATTTCCAGCAGAGTGGAAAACAGGGAAGATTGGTTGGCGAAATGATGATCAGATTAAGCATGAATGTATTGGTTGGTCTAAAAATACAAAGCTGGCCTATAGTGTTAGGCTTCAGAGAGCTTGTTCGGGTATTTTTATCCTATAGGACAACGCGAGGGGGAAGGGAGAAGAAAATGTGGGGGGATTTAGAGGCCATGGGCTTTGCGGAGCTGGTCAAGTTGGGCCTGTTTGTTGTCGAGGCTGAGCTTTTTCGAGACTTTGTTCGGCTGGTAGAAAAGAACTACCAGGTACCTTCCGAGGACGTTGAAGCCTTGGAGGCGTTCGCAGGCAGTTTTGGCGTCAAAGATGTCTTCGTAAACCACAAAGGCTGTCCCTCTAGTCGAGTTTTGGTTTCCCCTACAGCATCCACAATAGAAATGAATAGATTTAGTCAAAAGAGTATAAAGAGTAGCTAATCAAGTAAAAAAAACAAAAATGCCAAATGGGAGTGGTTAAAGGGATAGGTGGTGTATTAAATTAACTTACAATCTAATCTGTCGAATTGCTCCGAATTTCCCGAAGAGATCGTACATTTCGTCCGAGGATATTTTAAAAGGGAGATTTCTGAGAAAGTGAAGGAATTAGAATTTAGAAAAAGCAAAAATGGAATGATAGATTAGCAGTAGTAAAAAGATGAGAATGAAATTCAGCATCTCGCTAAGTCTATGTTTCAAGAGCAAGAATAATCAAGTAGTATCAGGTTACCTTACAAGTAGAATCCTATTGACATCGGGCGCCAGCTGGAGGTTTTTAGGTTTAGCGGTTGTAAAAGCCATCGCGAGTCTCGATTGCGGTATTCTCTGTACTATAACAATTAAACTACAAAAAGATAGCTAAACAGATATCTGAACAGCCTTTAGTTGTTAGTGAATGAAAGCTAAACTGTGTTTGTGATTTTTATACTACAGCGTTTGATGTTGGATGCAAATCGAGGAAACTGAAGCCCATTTCTGAGTACTGTACATTAATTCGCCCATTACACGTCAAACATTCAGTCAAGTTTAAATCTTAAAATGATTAAACTGCCAATTCATACCAGTTATCTTCAGTATTCTACAATCCGTTTGCTGGAATAAATAACACTTTCCCGAATCGAGTTAGTTACTGGTTGAGCACCTATTCGCGAACTATTAACTGTTTTATTACGAGTAATTAGACGTTTCTGAAAAATAATTTGCTAAAAATATAGTTTCTTAACCTTTGAACGCTTTGCTTTGGTGTAGCGAATAATCACGTACAGGTCTCGTGCTGATTTGATCTGGCGAGTGACCGAAAGTAATTATCGTTTTGATTTGATCTGGCGAATGGATCCAAACAGCTGCCAATGCTTTTACTTCTATTATGTAAATTAGAAATATCTTACGAGAATTTAACATAAACAAGCGCGGATTTGCAAAGAAAATAAATCTAGCCAATTGAATTACAGGCCAAATATAAAAATTTTTCATAATTTTTTTTTTTTTTTAATCCTGAAAATATTTTTTATTTATAAAATGAGAAAAAAATAATCAGAAGACTTGAAAAGTGTTAAAAAGATTTAATAAATTTTTAACATACGACAGTTCAGGTTATCATTTTCTTAAACAAACTGCTTTGATTTTCTTTAATACCCACATAACTATCCAAAAATGAACCGAAGAGGAAACAACTGCTACAACTGTGGAGAATGTAATCCACAATCTATTACACTTTTTATTATTTAAACTGATTAGTTCTACACCATCCATTTACTTTACATAAACAAAGTCTATATAACCCACCCACTTCATTTTCTTTAAAGCTAATACTTGCTGTACATATACATACTCCTATAAAGCTTGCGCTTAGTGTAGCTCAATCCCAATGACTCGCACATAATTATTTTACCACTGGTTTCTAATATTATATTGACTATTATTGTTAGCTGGCCACATGTCTGCTGAATGCACTCAAGAAAGAAAGCCCATGGCTTGCCACAACTGCAAGGAAGTTGGTCACATCAGCAGAGACTGCCCAAAGGAAAGAGCTCCACCTACCTGTTACGTTTGCCAAGAAACTGGCCACATGAGCAGAGAATGCCCTAAAGCTGCTTCAGGAAGATCTTGCTATAACTGCGGAAAGACTGGCCATATGGTACCTATTTTTTTTATTTTTTACTACAAAACAATTAACATTACAGTCGTTTGTATTTAGTCTAACATTTACCTATTCACTTTTTTCCCCTCTTTAAAGTCACGAGACTGTGAAGAGCCTTCAAACAGAAACGGAAGAAATGACAGAGATGACAGAGGCGGAAGATATGAAAGAAATGATAGAGGTGGAAGATACGACAGAAATGATAGAGATGGAAGAGGCGATAGAAACCAAAGCTCTTCTGGTCCAACCTGCTACAACTGCAACCAACGCGGTCACATATCTAGAGATTGCGATCAAAGAGGTGGAAACAGCAGAGGCGGTGACCAATCTAGAGATTCTTGCTACTCCTGTGGTAACACCGGTCATCGTAGCAGAGAATGCCCTAACGGAACCAAGTGCTACAATTGTGGTGAATTTGGACACATGTCTTCTGAGTGCAAAAAAGAATCAAACAAGTCTTGCTACAATTGCGGTGAATCTGGTCACATCTCTAGACTATGCCCTTCTGCTTAAATTTTTTCTGTAAGATTTGAATACTCTCCCCCCTCCCCAATTCAACTCCCAATACTTGCTTTTTTTTCTTTTTATCATATATCTATATATTTCTATAGCTTTTGTTTATAATAATTAATAATCATAATTGGCCCTTCCAATTTTTTTATTTCCAATTTTTGTGGAGTTGCCTTCCTTCTTATTTCAATATTTAATTTTATTATCAATAATATCACTTTAATTTTTTTTATTTTTAAAACTTAATCTTATAACCCAATAATGGTGTTCGACTAACTAAAACAATTAAATTAATAAAACAATATATAATTAAGTATTAAGTTTGAGACATTTTCTTTTATTTAATGCCTTATTACGCCCAATGCCATCTAATCATACAACTTAATTTGAAACGCACTTGTCGAATCAACTTTAGTCCCATCTTCGTTTATCCCGCATCCTAGTATACTCAACGTAATTCCATACGCACCAGTATACTCAACTCCCACCACATAATTTTATTTTGCATCAATTTCCATTTTATATTTAAAGTTGTTATAGGAAATATCTTTCAAAAGCTATATTTTTTCCGCAAAACATCTCCCGCTTTTATTTCGGTCCTATCAGAACCTGATACTTGTAGCTCATCTCTACCTGCTTGTCGCTCGTTGGTTTTACATCATAAATGAGTCTCTCTCCTACAACATCCCCTCTTCCAATATATTAAATAAACTTTTAATTGTTCTACTAGAAATTTAATATATTTTCTTAGTTTGCCTAAAGTCTCCGAAAAATATTATAATTTAAAATGATTCAATGATTTTTTTTCCTGATTTCGCTCAATAAATAACTATTCGATCCAGCACCAAATTTAATAATTTTCCTACTTTCCTTTATATACCTTCTTTATTCATTTTATTAGTTCTACTTTTTTTTAACAGCTCTTTTAGCATCTCTTTTAGTATATTTAAATATTTATAATATAATATCCAGCTCTTTCATTACACACGCACACACACCATACTATAAAATATAAGCTAAAACTACTCCTATAAACGTTGATATTTCAAAATAAAAAATATTTACTGCTTACTAGATATAACTAGGAAAGATTAATGGATAAAATTATAGTTTAATAATATTCTCTATACTAAATAACATACCCGATTTATATTCTAATTATCATATCAATATATCTGTTAATAATAGCTATATAAATAAAAATATCAACAAATTTTCGAAATAAAAGGCATTTAAAGCTTTAAATGTATAGAGATGAATAAAATTCAAGCTTCGATTATCAATAACTCGCAGAATGTGCTAAGCAAATCAAAGAATATTTATAGTGAGAACTATCAAATAGATACGGAATCAAAAACTCTTGGTTCGAGTGAATATTCCGAGCAAGATTTATACACACAGTCAGTAGAGAATGTCAAGGTGTTATGGAACGCGAGAAGTGAGTTCTTAAAAAAATTTATAATAGATATCGTCAACAACGTCAAGCAAAAGAATTCTTTCCCATCAACTAGCTCAGGAGAGTCCCCCATATTTTCTTTTTTTGATGCATCCTCTCATACAAGGCCAAACAATCAGAAACTGTTTCAAAACTTCTTTTTAACCAAATATGGAACCTCTTCAAACTGTGATCACTACCTAAAAGTTCAGCTGAACAACTCAAAATATAGTGACTTTTTGATATTCGACGAACAAGGTCCTAATTTGAATAAAAACTATTTATCATCAAAAAGCAAAAGAGAAAATATCAACGACTTTGAAAACACTGTTTGTGCAAATAACTTTGAAAATCAACCTCTACCCAAAAATAAAAAAAGTAATGCTTTCGCAAAACCGAGCTTGGCAGATGAAGATATTTTATCAATAAAAGTTAAATTCAATAATATCCCCGTATCTCCAGATATCGTGGCTAAAGATCGCATGGCTTTCAACGGAAATATAGAACTTTCACTACCAAATTCATCTCCAAACTTCAATCAAGTCATCAAAAATATTAAAATCGAAATAATAGAGTATACTTTCAGTAAGAATTTTTTTTTTTTTTGAAATATAATTACATTTTTTAATATTAACTTGATATTGAAATCAAAGTATTTTATACATATTATACAATATTAACTTAAATATTTTTATTTCCGTAATTATTCTAGGTGATTCTGATAGATGCGGCTTCTCTATCGATATTAAAAACCCACCTATATTTCAAAGAAAGCTGGCTAAATCTTGTACAATTTCCGGGATTTCTGGGGGGTTTATAGACTTTAACGAAATTTCAGAGTCCCATCTAAACTCTTTAATAAAAGATACAAAGCCTAATGATAAAAACGCACCAAAAATTATGAAAATTCCTTTCTTTTTCTCTGCAAATTCTTCAAATAATGTTATTAAAAATAACCTGCAAACGTATTGGTATTTGATTTGGTAAGGAATTTTTTTTTATCTACAATGCTTAATTTTAATAAATATAAGCCATTACAGTCAACGAGATGGTGTAAATAGTTAAATCTACAAAGCATATAATAAACTAACTTGTATAATATCTATGAAATATATATTAGCCATGCTCAAACAATTACAAGGTCAAAGCCAAGAATTAACAAAATCAAAATTTCAAAAGGGTTTAGGCTGCATTTAGTGCCTAATTTCTCTGCCAACGAAGTCAGGCTGCTTAAAACAAAGGGATGTTTATCAAAGGTCAAATCGATAACATTACCAACAAAAACTCCAAAGAGTAAGAGGGATAAGAAAAAGATAGATGAAAACGATGAATTTTTGCCTAAAGTTATTGCAAAAATAAACTCCTCTGTATTCAACTCCGAATCAATAATACAGTTATATGTCACTTTTCAAAACTTGAACAGCAAATTGGATGAAAAAATTGAAATACACTCTTCAATATATAAAAGTTCAAACCTTGCAATATCATCTCCTAGAATGGAGAATTCTCTAAATCCAAAGCCATTTCTAACAAGTTCGGAAAAGTCCATAGGATCTGCCTCGAATAATGTGAAAGAGCCGTTCTCTAACGTTTTTAACGATAATTCATGCTACAAGATTTCTCAATTTCTATGTAATGACGAATTAATCCCCAACTTCATTTCCAGTTCAAATGAAAAATCATCAACATATAAAATTCCATTGCAATTTCCTCCCTTTGAATACTCCGTTGAAACTAAAAATTATTCATCACAATCTTCTAATATTGAACACTTGTTAGAGGTCAGAGTTTCAACAGAATACTTTGCTGATCCGCTAATATTTCACTTCCCGATATTCATCCTTAAGCCTCAAATCTTCACACATCTTGGGCTTTCGAGAATAAACTCTACAAACCTTTCATCCCATAGCTCCCCTGAACTGCTTATGTACCCGACTTCTACATCAGAATCGGTTTCTAATCTAGACTTTATGTCTCTTGGAGGAATTCTAGGAACTTCATCCAACAACAGATCTCCTGCTCTCGAAGGTAAAATATTAGATACATTTATATTCAACTAATAATAAAATAAGAGAAAACCTGATAAGTAATCCCTTTAATTTATAGCTTACACGGACTCAAGCTCAGATTTCAAAAAATATTCGCCTACAAAAATGTATGAAAAGTTTTATTTATACTTGATTTATATTTCCATTTATTTTAACTATATTAAATTATGATTTAAATACAATTTATTTCTTATAGAATTAACGATGAAAACAAATATGAGGATTTCTCTAGAAATCCTAAAGAGGACTTCAAAATTTTTAGCCAAAACGCAGACAGAGTATTATCAGAACCAAAAAATAAAAGATCAAGCTTTGGAAGCTTTGTTTTTTCTGACGAATTACATCAAAATCACACAGCTTCTGTTCCAAAAAATGTACATAATTCTCCTTTGTACTCACCACAGATAAGCAGTCTTCAAAACAGTTTCAATCCACATCAGTTCAATATTTATAACCAAAATCCCGGGCAGTTAAATATGAACCCTAACTTTTACCCATTCGGGTCTAGCATTTATAATATCAATCCGGGATTGATGAACATGAGCCCTAATTTATACCCTCAACATATTTATTTTAATCCTATCACCCAGAACATGTACAATGCACAGCTTCCCAACATATATCCAATAAACCCAGGAAGTTTCTATTCATCACAGTTAGACATATCAAATAATTTCAGGAACCCCAATAGGGTTGATACTAACCCAAAAAATTTTAGAGGTTCAAGCAATTCTCAAAATGAGTCTAGCTTTCAAGATTACAGCTTCAATAAAAAATACAATGATCGCTCAAAGATAAGCGATTCTAAAAGTAGAGATCGATACAATTCTAATAGAAACTTTGGAAACGAAAATAGCTTTGCAGATAATATCACACAAACACCGCATTTTTATAAAAAGCAAAGAGAAATGAATTTACGACTAGATCGAGATGAGCATGATGGGTATAATCCCGAAACTAGAAATGCCAATGATATGTATGGGTTTAATTGGCGGTTTGGAAAGATGCCAAATGATAATAAATCTAATAACGAACAAGATTTAAAGGTGTTAAATCAAATTTCAGGAAATACCAAAACTTTAGTAAATTTAAAAAAGAAAAAGACACTAATTACTAGAGACGGGCTACTTTCGTATCGCAATAATGTCAGTTCAAGCAATTATCAGAGCTCTGTAAATTCTAGTCAAGGTATTAGCGTAAATGACCGCGCGTCTTACTTGGAGTCTTGCTCTTTAAAAAGCTCTAACCAAGATGACGATAGTATGCAACGTGAGGCTAGTGGTAGGGTATCAAGTTCCAAATCGTCCTACACAAACATTGGAAATAAAGAGTTCGTTTCAAACAATATACCTAGATACCTAGTTACAAGTTCACAAGTACAAAATCTAGCTAGAAAAAAATTAGGATCTATTAAAGCCAAAAAATATATCGAAGAAGTAACATCAGAAGCTAATTTAAAAAGTATGTATTCTTCAAACACTTCTAAACAATTTTCACTGGTGTCTCAAAACTTTCAATGCAGGAAAAAACCCACAATCTCTAGAAGAAAAAAATCAAAAAAATCAAGCCAAACTGCACCTGATATAATATCTAAAAACGGTATTTCATCCAAGCTTTATAGAGAGATAAATAGTGCATCTGATAAAAAGAAGTTGGAAATTGGAAGTACGGTTATCAGAAGTATGATAATAAATAAATCAGATTGTTTAAAATCAAACAATAATGAATCAAAAATCACAGAACCAGAGCCTGAAAACGTATCTGTAATTACTGAAAAATATAACCCCGGATCACTTCTTAATTTATCATTAAATATCAATCCCGAAATTGATTTGATGTTTTCAAAAAGTGATTACCTGACAGAAAATTTGTCAAAGTCAATTATTATGCCTACAAATGAAACGAATGCACGCATATCTCGAAATTCATTAGATAATGAAACTAAGTCTATTGAAGAACAATCAGAATCTACAATAAGCTCTAGCGGTACATTTTCCTTTAGTAACTCTGAGGAAGTATTTTCGCTTTTTGCACAAAAACCTATAATCGCTCCCAAGGAACTTAAAAATTCTAAGACAAAAGTAGCTACGATATCAAAAGCCTCTGCTTATTCAAGCGTCAACAACCTATATATCCATAAAAATGGAAGGCGCAACAGAAATACAACTAATTTTAATAACGATTTAGAAGCATCTACTAGCACAGGGAGTATATCAAACATTAAAAATTATTCAAACTCTGTGATTCAGTCAATATTTTTCCAATCAAAAGATAAGATTAAATTGAACAAGGCCTATGACCCAGAAAAAAAACGAGATTCTCCGTCTATTAAAAAGTCAGGTTCATCATTCACCAGAAAAATTAGAAATAACATTTCTGGAAAGTCAAGCAAATATTCAAGCAGCGACTTAACTTCTTCGCGATCAAAAGGCTACACTTCTGATAATCAATCTTATAAAAACGCCAGCTCAAATAGCGCTAATTCTAATATCGTATATTCAGATAGCTCTTCAGATGAAAATAATGACTCAAGTTTAAGTGATCCATATATGAACTTTAATTCTGAATTCAGAAATGCTAAGAACGAATCTGTTTCATATTTTTCATCTATGAAGGATAATCCAAATGTAAAAAATATAAGAAAACCCAACGTAATAGCTTCAAAGCATCAAACCGAGATAAAAACAAGGTTATCAAGTAATAATGGCTTTGGAGATATTACAGCTAACGGTCATTATAATAAAACTAAGTGTTTAGGTGAAAGTAGAGGTTCTGGTAAATTTGGCCTTTATAAAAATATAGAGCAGGATCCAGTACAAAAAGTTAAAGAAAACCCTATAGATGAACAATCTTGTAAAGCAGGCCAATCTAAAGCCACAAATAATTCTGAAAAACATCTCTTTGAGCCTCAAGATAAAATTGGAATTAAACAAAAAAGTGAACCCTCTAATAAATCCTCAAACATTGTTAAACCTGTCGGTGACAAGCAGTCTACAAAAAGTTCTTTAAAAAGATTTATGGGTAAATTATTAAATTCAAAAGGTAGTAAGAAAACTCCACTAATAAACAATGGCCAAAATAAAGGTTCAATAGATACTATTAATGATATAGATGTTGTTGATATTATAGAAATTGTAAACTCAAATATACCAAATATAGTTAATGCTGATGAATCTGAAAAAAAAATTTATTCACGAAAAACATCTTCTATTAGGAAAATTTCAACTATGCGAGATTCTAAAAAGAGTGTTTATGCCCTTTCACTACACAGCAAAAAGAACATGAATATATTTAATCCAGACCCAAGTCTATATCGTAGTATGTCTTTTGATTCTTACAACAGAAAGCTTCCAGATAAGGAAAACCACATCAAAGCCAGAAATAACGTTGATATATGTAAAAAAAGATATACACTTTCAGAAATCGACAAAATGAGAAATGTTATCGAAACTCCGATAGAAATGCAAAAATCGAAATCCGACCAAACTCCCCTGTACTCTGATCAAAAGAATTCGGCTAGAAATGCTAGATACTTCAGAAGCAGTTCAATCGGAGCCTCTCTTACTCAAAATGAAATAAATGTAAATACAGCTAGCATGGTCCCGGAAAGTTCAAGCCATGCTGATTTTAGACAGAAAATAAATTCTACAAACCACAGGAAAAAATTTAGCTTGGCAGAAAACTTAGCTTTAAAAGATAAGGGATTGGCAGCTGCATTTTCTGCAGTTAAAGCTATGGAAAGAGGTGATTCTGGCTTCACCGGAAGTCTACACGAAGTGGTAAATGGTGCTAGACCGGATTTGAAAGCAACTAGAACTCCAAGAGTGTCATCATTACTTGTCGATGGCTGCGAAAAAATGATGGATAATTTAGATAGAGGAGGAATGTTTGATAATACCGAAAAAATAGGAAATATAGAAAATTTTAATGATGGCAGTGTTGAAGATGATGCAGGGAAAGAAACAGAAAGTAATCTAGCTGACATTTCAACTTTTGAGCGTATTGTAAATAATAATATAGTAGCTGATGCGTGGAATTCAGTTGGAATTCGTCATTTAAATAACAATAGGGGACCCCGAAATTATGGATTATCAGATGGTGATAGATACATCGGCGAATCTGTCAGAAAAGATAAGCCGATAACTTCAAAAACGCCAGCGAATATTACTGATTTCAATAACAGCAAAAAAATGTCCCCGATATTGTCAAATTTTGATACAAATAGAATAAGAAGCGAGTCATCTGAGATAACTAATCAAAACTTTGTTTTTGAAGACCTTGAAAATTTTGGAGGAATCGGTTCGTCTGTTATGACTTTGATAAAAAATTCCAAAGCGCCCTTATTTGATTACGATAAAAAAGAACAGGGTGGTTTAGGTTATAAAAGTCGAGGTAAATCTCCAGGCAAAGAAAATTCAAAAGTGGCATTATACTCAAAAAAATCATCCATTTATACAATTGAGAAAAATAGCTTTTCAGAAACTGGGAGCTTTTTAGAGCAGAACGAGGATCCTAGAGGGTTTGAAGCTTTCTTGCGAGTTCCAGATAAGCCAGTAGGAAAGACGCCTAAAGTACATTATCAGTCATATAAAAATATGCAAAACCCATAAACTTTTACTTTATTCATTTAAATAAGCCTGGAATACATATTTGATCGACTAATAAATAAAATTTCAAAATAATAGAGGTGGTTTTATAAAGAAAAGATTTGAAAATATATATCTCTTGTATAAAATAAGTAAAATTGGTATTTTAAAGCCTGTGATTTGTTTAAATGAGCCAATTTTTTTTTTTTTATAAAATGCTAAAAATAAAAAGCGATAATCATACTGGGTATAGAAAGAAATAAATTGAACATCTCTTATAGCAACTTTATTTAGTAGCTTTTATTGCTAATTCACTATTAAATATAAATTATAAATAAATTTAATTTAAAAAAGATTACAGAAAAATTAAATCGTGAGAATATCGAATGTGTGTGTATATTAGTGAATTTTTGTAGCATTATGGACAAAATAGAGCGGAAAAAAAAAAGTAACTCGAGAAGGAAATTATAGCAAGAAAAAAAGTATGTACTTCTTAATGCGTCAAGTATCGCTAGTACTTTCAAAATTCTAGATAGGTTTAGGGCCTCTATTTTGTTATAGATAATATGTAATTAATATAATTTTTAGCCCAATAATTTGATCAATACACCGTGCTGAGATTAAAGAAATAAAGTGTTTAAAATTATTACTCTCCACCAGGTACAAGCTATAAATAACAATTTTTAGTAAATTGAAGTTAATAAATTTATAAAATTAAAACATAGATATAAGAAAAGCTTTGAAGATAAAATTTGTTATTTAGTTTAGAATTACCATGCAGATGTTGTTTCCATTTAATAATATTTGTTTTAAGCTATTTTGTTTCAATTCTCCGTCAGGCAAATACTCGCTAAAAATAGTCATTTATTATATAATAAGAATTGTATACTTTTTTTTTTTTACAAAGGGTAAAAGTTGATTCGAAAATAGTAAAAAGGTAAAATTACTATTCTGTAACGTTCTCGAGTACTATGTCTAGAAAAAAAAAAAAAAAAAAA
>LSSN01004988.1:0-14269 GCA_001970855.1 Smittium culicis | reverse complement strand
CAGGGCGACGACTTCGTGCCGCTGCTCAACAACCCCGCCGTGTGCGCGATTGCAGCCGCGCATGGCGTTGCTGCATCACAGGTCCTGCTCAAGTGGGCGCTGCAGCAGAATATCGCCGTTATCCCCAAATCATGCAACGCTGATAGGATCGCTTTGAACCGCAACGTTGATGGCTTTTCTCTCGATGCTAGCGAAATGGCTATTATTGACGGGCTCAACATTAACCTCCGCTTCGTCGATCTTACAAGTATCGCCCCCGAATTTCCTCTCTATGCCAACTAAAGCTTTCCCTCTTTTGCCTCTCTTTCTCTCTTTATGAGCACAAATCACTTCTTTATTGTACCCTCCCCCCCTACCCTGCCAGCAAAAATTTTTTCTTTCTGACGCGAAACTTTAGAAAATTTTTATTCATTCATTTTTTTGTAGAAGATTTGTTGAACTCGTGCTTAAATCTACCATTGTTTAACTGCTAATCCATTTATTATTTCAAGCTATCATGATCCTTAATTTAAATCAAAGATTTACTCAATAGCATTTTCAAGTAATATTTCATCTGGCTCTAAAAAACAGCCTCGTATTTTCTCTCGTTATGCTAATAACTGCCCTTAATTAACTAATAACATAAATTATAATGTTCGATCGATTTCTCCTCTCATCCCACACTTTCCTCTTCAAAGCTGATGACTAGTAGATATAAAATAAACCCCAATCATTAATCCTCCACTAAATAATAAGCAAATTCCGTATATAAAGAATTCAATTGGTATTGATTGGTTAAGAAATATAAAATAATACATTTATGAAATCATTCATGGATCAATAGCTCAGCGGTAGAGCTTCCGATTGCAGATCGGATGGTCCCGTGTTCAATCCACGGTTGGTCCTTATTTTTTTTTTTGCCAAATGAATATTCATTTTTTTGATGGAAATTTTTCTAAAGTGCCAGAAACCGCGTATTTGTAATTCGTATTAGCTAATACGAATAGATTAAAATTGTTGCCTGAATCAGATAATTTATGTGATTGTAATTTCTGATATATTATATAAATTCAAAATTTAATAGGGAAAGTTTCGTTGATACTAATAGCTTCTCGTAAACGAAATCCAAATTAAATTACAAGTTTTTAAGCATTAATAAAAGAAAGTGATAACCATGCTGTATGAAAACCCTTTTATCTTTTTTTATTAGTATTTTTTAAAGCATTCACTTGTTATAGAAAGAAAATGTTTTAATTTGTTTCTGATTTTTATGCAAATTTTTTATTTGGCACTAAATCCTGTCAAGCTAATATATTTATGAATCTACTGATTTAATTGGTTATGTATAAGCAAGTTGGACAGTTATGGCTGATCAGCCATATTCTATACGCCTAGTAGTTCTTGGCTGGCGATTTAAAGTGGTATATTCTAAAAGATGAGCGTTTTATGAGTGTGGACAGAAAGCTAGTATGAGTTGATTTGGATAAATTTTAGATTCATTGTATTCTTGAGGCCCAGGCGGATAGTTAGAAGCTCGCTTAAGAAAGGTGCACACTCTTTAATAACGCGATTGATGACATCCTACGGATTTAATTTCATTTTTTTTTTGTTTTTTAATTAAAGTTTAAAAAAATTATAATTAAAGCTTAGCATTACTTGGTGAGAAGAAGTGTTTGTTTCATCAATAGAGTAGTAAACACGAGCTTTTTTGCGGTTGTTCGAAGCATCGATCGAATGGATTGTGTAGTATATTGGCGACAAGTACTTGCTTGGCAAACTTTCCGAGGATAGTATAGCCTCAAGCTGCTTTAGTATTTTGAGATTGTATAGTGTATACGCAACATCTGGAACCTGATTTTCTACATCTTTCTCTTGAGGCTGATTGTATATCGACGCTGATTTGATTCTTCTAAAAGAATGTCTGTTTATTGATTGTTCTTTTAGAGCTTTGCCGTAAACCTCCTATTAAAACATATTAAATCGATTTCAGTTATTATTTCAAGCACTCTATTTTAATCGATGAATATCAGAATGTAAACTCAATATCAAGAACTCAGTATTTTGGGCATAAGAAAAGTATAGTCAATATACGCAAAAAGTAAGTATTTATATACATATTAATAATAAAACAGATTGAAAAGCGAATGTTGGAAATGATTAATTAACTGTAGGAAAATTCTAGATGTTGAATTATTTGAATTACCTTGTAAGATCTTTTGCTTTTAGAATTTAGAATATACTTTTTATATTTTCCGGGAATGAAAACGCTATCCCCTACCTTTGAATCGTGCCTGATAGGTTCTTTGTTGGATGGGCGTGAATTTTCAAGAGAAATCGTGTTTGTCGAAAAGCTGCTGATCCTGGAAAAATTGTATTTAAACGAGGCATATTTTGAATTTAGAATGCAATTTGAAACTGAGCCTAACTGTGTCTTCCTTGCACTGAAATTTTTTAATAATCTGTTCATTATACTTACAACTATAGCCAGATCTAAAATTTTTAATTTTAATTAATAGTTAAATTTTATTTTATTGAATATAAAAGGCTTGAATGTTCCAAACATTTTTCCATCTAAGCATTTTTTTCACTAAAAAAAGTCTTCAAATTCTCAAATAAGTATAATTATCTATTGGCTGGATCAGTAAACATTTTAAGTTTGTTAACCCTTTCAGGGGTGGTTGGATTTTTTTAAGCTACCAAAATTGTCCAACCAAATGACAAGCTGATAAATTTATATATAACAATAATAAATTATTAGCTATTAAACAATATATATCCAGTAATAAATTAATATAGTATGGATTATCCAATTATGAATTTTATTTAAGCTTAATAGTGTTGGCCCAGGAAAGGGTTAACTTGCCATTTTCAGCAAATGAATATGATACAAACGCATTATTATTTTTATTTTTTTACATTTTTAATAACTTTTAGCAACCAAGTTAGATAAAAAGAAAATAATTTTCTCTCTCTTCTACTTCGAAGAAACAACAAATCGAACAACCAATAATATTCGATATTTATATATATAAGTAAAAAAATAAAAATAAACCCCCCCCCCCCCGAGTACAAGTACAAGCAAGCTCTCACGAACTTTGCCTTAGTAACCAAGTATTTTTCCAACTACCAAGAGTAATGGAAACCATTAGTATCAGTACCCATCCACCTGAACCCCGAAGTTGGGCAAATGTGGCATCATCTAACCTGGAGCCTCCTGAAGGCATCACATCAGGATTTAAGAAGATTATTTACAAAAAGGCTAATTTATATAAACCTATATCTATTTTGGAGATGGTTTCCAGTATAAAGCCAGAAGCCAAAAAGCTAATTTGTATGGGCGGCACCCCATTTAAATTAGGATGCAGGCTTAATGAGTTTAAGGTAGACATAGACATCATCATCGAGGAAATTTTATGCCAAATTGACGAGATCCAGTCTTGCTTTGAAGTTGATGCTAAAAAAAAAATCCCTGTTTTTAAAATTTAAAGACCAGACTGATAAAGAAATAGTTAAAAACAAAGAAATTAAATTTGAAGACAAAATCATTGAATTCTGCGAAACAGTAAATTATAGATACGAATAAAAGTTTATAACTATACCACCATATAATGGGCTAAGTGTATGGGAGGTTGCTAAAAATTCCTATGAAGATTCAAAGGAAATAGGAGATTTTATAGACATAACTGCTCTCAAAAATACAAAATTTAACTCTTTCCAATATAAGAGTATAAAAAATATTTTCAAAACTAAAAATGACAGTGAAATTCCAAATATTATAAACGTCAACGAAGTCAAGATAGTTTTAATGTGGAGTGGGGGCAAAAAATTTTGTACCCATTTCAAAGATACATCACATTAGAAATGCGAATGCCTAGAAATAAAAATATAAAACGAAAAAAAAAATTGAAAAGGTCAAAAAATAATACCTCGAAAAATATTAAAAGGTATTTATTGAAGAATCGAACAAAGATTTAAAAAATAACGTTAAAATAATAGAAAAAGATATATAGTAAATGACTCGTTTAGCAGCACCAGACGTAAGGTTCATTTCTAGAAAAATTGAATTATTCGATACAAAGTCGATCGTTAAGGACAGCACTATTAAAATTAACACTCTCGAAAATAAAAATATATCAGATCATATTGGAAGCGGGGTCGAAGTTTTTCGATTTCAGTCAAATAACATAAATATGGAAAATAAGGAAAACTTATCGAGTCTCTTTAAATATGACCGAAGCTTAATTAGAGAACCTATAGGTAGTACTGATAGTAATAACTTAAAAATCAGTAATGTAAGAAAAAGTATAAGAAAAAAAAACAAATCTTGAGGAAAAGCTAAAGAATATTAAAAGTAGAAAATAAATGGTGAAAAGAGGCGAAAATATATATTTCTGACCAATAATTTATCAGGACTAAGAGCAATTTAATCGCTGAATTGAATGAATCGCTTGTAGAAACAAAATCCATTGAGGCTTGGGTTAAGCTAAGTATAAACGATTGCTTAGATAAAAAAATAAGTCATCTTGAGATGGCGCTAATACATCTGATAATATTGCAATAGAATTTTAAAATATTACACCCAAAATCAATTTAAAGAATTCTAAATCGATGGACGAGGAATAACTTATCCCTAGAAACTATCAAAATAATATATATATATATATATATAAAATATACAAACAATAAAAAATAAATAAACATGAATACAAAAAACATTACCTGGATTTATACCTTTAATTTTAAAGGTATATCAAAAAATAAAAAGAAAAATCGACTTTTTCCTCATTTAAAAAAAATTGTTAAAGCAGATATTTTCTGCCTACAGGAAATTAATATTAAACAAAAAGATTAAATATTTTGATCCAACTATTGGCAAAACAAAGTAATCTGGACAAAATACACTGCAAATATAATTAACAATAATAGATACACTATAACAAATAACATTATTTATTTTCAAGGGAGGATAAATATCACAAATATAATTACATCCAATAAAAACAATAAAAAAATAGTTAATCTTTATTTGCCCAATAATGAAAAAGAAAGAAAAATCTTATTGGAATTTTTGCACGAAAAAAGTAATAAGCACGACAAATGAAAAATAAGAATTAACATTAGTGGGAGGTTTAAACTTGGTTGAAAATGAATATGAAGAATGGTTCCCTCCTAAAAAAACAAAACATAGTGAATGGTCTAATATGAGAAAAACAATTCGCAAGTTCAATTTAAAAAGCTTTATATCTACATTATTACCCAATGAATATATATATGTGAAAGTTATTCATTAACCTAAAAATCGAGAATTGATCATATTATAATTCCAAATTAAGTCTTAAACACCACTACTATTAAAGAATTAGGCTCAATAGAATTTTTTGATCACAAATTCATATCAATTAATACACGCCTTAGTTTAGAAAATAAAAACGTGGCTAAAGGAAATTGGAAAAATAATGTTAAGTTTCTAGAAAACGAAATTATAACCAATAAAATAAATGGTGTATTAAAAAATAGAAATAAACTCTCTTGAACAAAGGATTGGAATAAAAAATAAATGCAAAAACATATTTACAAAGCTCGGGAAAAATTTTCGCAAGAAAATGAAATTTATAACTTAGAAATAAGTAATAAAAATAATCGGAAAATGATTATTAGCGAGCGTATCAATAACTTAAATAAAGAAATGTCTATTTCAGAACAAAAATCATATGAACAGCAAATAATAAAAAGAAAAAAAGAAAATTTAGGTAGAATATTAATGCGATCAAGATCTAATTTAAATGAAAACAACGAGAAATCTAATAAAATTTTAATTGGATTTCTCAAGTCTAGAGAGAAAAAAATTTTGTGTATGAGCAGTATTATACGGAAAATGACAAAATAGTTAAAGTGGTTCATATTGTCTACGATTTGCTATTTAAAAAAAGGGAAAACAAATTAAATTTGTCAATTTGATCTAATTTCAACCATAGAAATCAAATTAAATAGTAAGGACATGCAGTTACTGGATAGAAATATTGAGCATAATGAAATAATAAATGCGATTGAGGAAACACCCAATAATAAAGCTCCAGGGCCAGATGGCTTATCCTTTGAATTCTATAAAAAGTTTAAAAAAAATGTTACCAATCACCTCGCCAATATTTTCAACAAGATGGAAATGAAAAAATGGAATAGTATTAATGGCGGTTCAACAATTGTCCTAATTCCCAAAAAGGGAGACCTAAAGGACCTCAGAAATTATAGACCAATAACACTAGCCAATTCTGGTGAAAAAATATATACAAAAATACTTGCTAACAGACAACAAAAATTTATGTCTAATTTGATTTACACACGCCAATCAGATTCCATAAAAGATAGAAACATGCTTGACAAAATCCACTCAAAAAATTTTTTAATCGAAAATAGTAAAATAAATCCCCAAATAACCAACGGTTACTAACTCATTATTGACCTGGAAAAGGCCTAAAATAGAGTTGATTTGGGATATTTATACAATTGTCTAGAAGGTTTTGGTTTTGCCCAAACATTCATAAAAAATATTAAAATTTTTTATTTTGGTTCGAAAACAAGTGTTATTATTAATAGAACGTTCAAAGCACCGATAAATATCAAACAGGGCCTTAGAAAAGGCGATCTTCTATCTATAATTCTATACAATTTAGTTATTGAGCCTTTACTAATAATGACCGACTAAAAAATTAAAGGAATATCAGTGGATAGCGAAAATTTCAAATAATTAGCATATTCAGATGATTTACTAATTAGAATTAATAATAAAAATGAAGAAATTTTGATAGAAGAATTATTAAAACCCCATTCGCTGGCATAGAATTCAAAAATAAACGTAGAAAAGACGATGTATATAAAATTAGGAAATCCAAGAAACTTTTGGTTAGACCAAAATTCAATTAAGCCGATGGAAAAATTTAAATACCTCGGAATATACTTTACGCCAGAAGGAACAGATATTACTAAAAAACAAGATGAATTAAATTTAAAAATTGCAAATAAAATTAACTGGTGGAAAAAAAGGAAATTGTCGATCAAAGGCAAAGTATTGTTAGCAAATAATTTCCTACTATCAAAACTCTGTTACACCGTACACGTAATCCCATTTGATAATGATTTTATTACAGGGGTCAAAAATCTTATAAAAAACTTTATTTGGAATCATAGAAAAAGTCGTTTTAAAATTTATACTCTAGAACTAGAAAAAAAGAACAGAGAATTGGGGTTGCTAAATATAAATTTCCAATCAAAATTACTATTTATGAAATGGCTTAACGATATTATAACAAATAAAATCACCATTTGGAGAAACTTAGCTATGTCAAACCTGCAACACTTAGCAAATAAATCAGACTCTTTTGAAAACGTGTTAGATTTATTGGTAAATAGAAAGACACTCAGAAATATTAGCAGCTTTCCACCAATGTTGAAAGCATCTATAAAAATTTCAAAAAAACTGTACAAAATAAAATTCACTAACATTAGTTAGTGGTCTTATGATGAGATAAAATCGAGTGGAATAAAAAACATAAATAAGCTTATTGGCTTGAATCTTATGAGGGCTGATATGAAATGGCTAATAGAAAACGAAATTAATAACTGCGCTAAGTTTATTAATAAACGCGAATTAATTTTGGAAGACCACTAAGATTCCATATTCTCGGTGAAAAACTACATTAAGCGAGTTATAATACCTATTCATAGGGGAACTAAAAATTAGTAGTTTAATGACACAAAACAGGAATTTGGAGTAATTCCCAGCGGGTTATTTACATTTTCAGATGCTCATAAAACCAAATTTCAATCCAAAATGGTAAGAAATATTATATAATTGATAAACTGTAAGAAGCCAATAATTGATCCCAAATGGGAAAATATTGGTATAAAAGTTATGATATTCCCAGCTTTTAACTGGATATAAATTCACACAAACGATTTGGAGCCTAAAATAACCAGTCATGTAATGCTTCTCTTCCACAACAAAATTATTACTGGAGAAAAAATCAGATCAATTAACAAAGGATTATTATGTCAACCACAAAGATGCGGATCTTGAAAAGAAAGAAAAGAAACCACTCTCCACATCTACTTTGGATGCAAAAGAGTAAAAGATTTCTGGGAAAATTTTTATAACTTTACATGCACAAATTCATTCGACAATGGAATAGCCAGTAGATAGACTACTGAGGTAATTTTAAATTTTTTACAGCCAATTGATAGAAAATTTTCAAAGGTGGACATATTGTATGGACTAGCAATCTGGAGCATTAATAGAGCAAGAGCCGAAGCATCTCTATCAGATAAAAATATATCTGGCGCAGGGATATTTAATAGGTGGAAACACGACCTACAGCAAAAAATTAATATGAATTTTAAACACGCTAAAAAAAGAGAATCCTGGCTATATATAAGAACCAAATGGTTCTCAATAGAGCCTGGAGCAAAGTTAGTGTTCGGCAATAGCTGATATCTCTAATCTTAACCTCTCATTTCTTTCTTTTATACTTATAATTTTATTGCTCAAATTCTTAACTTAATTAAATACTAAATATACTATTAAGTTAAGAATTTGAGTAAAAAAAAAAGAAAGAAAATAATTTGCTTAAAATTATATCAATATCGTCGAATTTTTATAAAAATTTTTTTTTACCTAATTGTTAAAGTAGAACGTGTTACATATAGGCTATAATATATTATGCAAAGATGTCATTGTTATATTAAATTATAACAATTTTCTCAGGCCTAACTTCATGAAAATAAATAATTATTGCCCTTCTCTAGTCAATGGACTAGATTATCTGTTTTAATTATTAGCTATTAATGCAATATAGTCTATAATTATTATGAATATTTACCTTATTTTTTATTTATTATATGTATCTCTTTAATTTAGGTAGTATTTCCACAGGAAAGAATACCTATAAATAAGTGAGAGTATTATCGTTAAAGAAGGCATCTATTCTCAAGCAAGCCTTTATTTTTATAAAATCTTTGTTTTATTTAAAATTCGCTAACAATAAAATAAAAACTCAACTAAAAGTAGAGAATAAACATGGAAAAAAACAAGTTAACTATTAACATTTGTATTCTATGGGTTCTAATAATTTTTCAAATTAAATAACTATGAAAATATCAATTAATATTTTCTTGTGATCTTATTTAAAAACTATAGTGTAAATTATACCCTCAACGACTTTTGGATAACTGAGAAAATTTATAAATTATGGGTTATATCAATACTCATTAACTTTTTTTAGAACTAAAGATTGTTATATATTTGATGTAAAAAATACAAATTCTCGAAAATTTTAATAGGATGTATGACGAAACGTCATTTTAAAAAAATCCTTATTCATGAATTTTATTTAGGAACTAATTTTATACATTTATTGGATTCTGATTAAATTTTCTTCATATAATTCATCACTAAAATACAGTTTTTATCTTGTATGCATATAATTCATTTCAATAAATTTTCTAATTCAACACCTTCGAAATACATCTTATTATTAGTTTTTATTTCTACTAACAGTCAAATATGATGAAATTTTATTACCCTCATAATTATTCTCTTAAAAAATCTTTTTTTGCTTATTTTGTTTTTTTTTTTAATTTTTAATTTTTTATTGCAATTAATCATTAAAAAATTTTTTTAATTATAAAAGCTAATCTATTATTCTTGAAATTTATCGATTATTACTAACTTCATTCGCGATTTATAAAATGATACTTAATAATTCAGGTAAACATCATGATACTCATTTATGAATATTTACTAGCTAATTATTATTAGCTAATTACATGAGATCTTAATTAATATATTAAAAAAGTATTTAAAAATATTTATTCCAGCTACGTATTAAAAAACAAGAAATTTTATCTATTAAATATTTCTAATTTCTAATTTTGGATTATTAATTATTTATGGTATTTATTTAAATTAAATAAAACTGATTCTGAATCTAGATCAATTCTCAGAAATGGCGTTGTTTAATTATATTGGATTATTTAATAATTAAAATATTAGTTATTTTCACACTAAATCAATTAATTAATTTGCTATATTAAATTACTTGAAAAGTATAATAAGTTTTACTTAAGAGAAAAATAATAATCATAAGATAATTCCATGATAAAATTTTCAGAGGAAGCTTATAAAGAATTTTATTTTGAAAATAAATAAAACGCATGTAAAGCGATTTATAAAAAAATGTTTTATTATTATTTTTTTACTTTGATTGGATACAATTTACAATATATTTAACTAACTAATAAATTTATATATTTATTTAAATATATTATAAAACAGTTAATTTCTCAACATATATTATTACCTATCAATCAATTTTTGATGATTTATAAATATTTTACTGGGGAAAAAAAGCATTTGAATTTTTTTTTTTTGCAGAACTACTAAAAAGTATATTAGCCAAGGATAAGTTAATATCGGATCAAAGATAGTTTCTGATAAATAATAATATCTACCAGTGTTATTTTTATAAAAACTCTAAATTCAGCATCTTCTATCCTATTCGAATTTTCGATTATGCAATCCCAAAAATTTTAACCTTCGATGGTATATTTTTTTACTATTAATTGTTTCATTTGAGCTTTTTCATAACTGTATTATTTCATTTGGATGAGCTAGTTATGTTGAACAACTAAAAATAAAATAATTATCTATTTACTCCATTCCTAATATATTCTTTCAAAAAATTTTGGGTCATTTTCCCACTTAAAATTGGGCGAAATAAGCTCAATTTATATCTATTAATTTTTTTAACAACTCATTATCGAAAATTATAAATTATAATTCCGTCTTAATCCCTACTTCTATCTAGGTAGTAGATTATGTCCCATTTTTAGGAATTGATATAGATGAAAAATCTGATCATCATACTAGTTTCGAAGTATTCTTAGTGTTTTTTTTTAGATTTAATTCTAGATTCTTTCACAGGTGAAATAACCCATCTGATATATATTTAACTAAATTTTTTTTAGCCAGTTTTATTAACTCGTTTCCTAATGGAATTTTGATTTTTTTAATATTTATTATAACTATAAAATCGATCTTAAGTATTCACCGGTTTTAATAATAATTTTTATATTTATATTTTGATTGTATAACGCTTCTATTTTGTAATTTTTATAGTTTGAGTAATTGTTCAGTATTAAATATTAACTGATAAATATTTAAATGCTTCGGCTTATGCATTAATCTCCAAAAAAACAACTCTTCTATTGGTTTTACTTTCATATTTATTGTATAGACTACAGAAATCCTCTGGGAGACGTTTTTAATCTAAATTCAACTTTTATTATATTAAAATATATATACTAACTATTAGTAAATTATATATATATGAATAACACATAAAGCTAATTAATATCGGAATATACTGTTATGTGTAAATTTAGATGCTGTTTCGTCATAAATTATAACATAAGTATTAGAGATAATTTTCACGGTATATTTTAAATTTCAAATTAAGTATAATCTAAAAATACCTATATCAGATTAAATTACTTTTTTAGTAGCGGTGGAAAAATAGACATCCATATTTTTTTACCTATTAAACCCTTAATCTGTTATTAAAACCAAAAATTAACAGTTTTATTTTTAACCTAAATAAAAAATCTTAAAAAATATGAGAGGAATCAAATATCAAAAAATATCAATAAAAATCAAAATTCAAATGTGAAATGATTACTGATTTTTTTTGCGATTTAGAATTAGATTCCCTTTGAATATGATCAATCTTTAATAAATTATATCGATCATTCAAATTTATTTTTATTTTAATTTTTTTAAGTAATCTGATATATTTTTACTAATTTTATTGAAATAACCAATTAATTTCTTATAAATAAATATTCAGAAAATATTTATTAGTAAATAATAATCCAGTTTTTGATTTGAAACAGATTATATAGATGTTATGCTACTCCTATAACTTTTAAAATACAAAGCGGCAATATTTTTTCATAATTTACATAAATTTTAATTCAAATATCATTTTTTTAGTCTTGGAAATTATCTTTTTTAAAAATTTATAACTAATTTGGTAAAAATAATAAATTAATAAATATATCCCGGGTAGATATTAGCTATATTGTACAATAATAAGATACATAATATAAATTTTGATATTAAAAAAAATAAAACCTCGGCTGATAGGATTTTATAGGTGTGTAAATTATTGATAGTATTTTTTAAAAATTCAAAAAAATACTATTAATATATAAAGCACTTTAAAAGATTATTAATATAATTACTAATTACGATAAAAAAAATTAAACCAAATAAATTATCAAAAATAATACCAAATAAATTTTAATTGAATTATTATACTTCTAATCTCAAATATATAACGATATTTTCATTAATTGATTGGTTTTCCCATTTTAGATAATTATTTTTATCTACAAAAAAAAGATCTTGCGAAAATAGTCAATTTAATCGTCATAAGGCTTTTTTTACAATAGTAAATAGTTACTCAATTATATTATTAAATTTTTTAATAAAAAAAAATAATGTTTGGATATTTGGTTTCAATTTATATTTTAAGAGTTGGATTATAGTAGTTTTTAAATTTAAATATTTATCAAGAGGAAAAAGTGTGTTTATATTAGTTTAAATACTATCTATTTTCATTTTATATTTAGTATACATTTTTAATACTTGAAATCTGCTATGAAATTATATGTTTAACTATATTTTAAATAAAAAATCAATGATATAAATCGGTCTTTAGAGTCATTAAAATCTATTATTTATTAATAGTATATTTTATAATGAATTATTATGAATTTTGTTTACTGATTGGTGAATTATAAAATTTAAAACAGTTTAAATTGATGAAAATACGAAAAAACTATAACATTAAGCTTAGATATTACATGTATTATCTCGTTTTTTTCGCAATATTTTTTTAAGAACTTGAAAAGGTTATCTTAATTTTACAATATTAAGGATTTTTTTTTAGTAAATTTATCAGCACTTTTTTTTTTTGTATTTATCCCTTTCAGGGGTGGAAGGTTTTTTTTGAACTATCAAAATTATCCAACCATAAGACAAGCTGATAAATCAATATATTATGGTAATAGATTGTTTTATATTAAATAAAAAGTATCCAATGAAAAATGATTATTATTTAGCTTAATCAATTATTATTTTTAAATGTGTTTAAGAGTGTTAGATACAGAAAGGGTTTACCTTTTATGGCGTGGTTTGCTTTTTTTGAGCTATAAAAATTATCCAACCAAATGACTAATTGATAAATCAATATATTGAGTTAATAATTTATTGGCCAATAATTTAAGTATATCCAATAACATGGATTTTAATAGAAGTATCCAATTATGATTTTTATAAAGTTAAAAAGCGTTGGCGCTGGAAAGGGTTAATACAAGGTGTATTCTTGCAGAAAGAGGATCTTTTTTCCGTTGGAATGCTATTTATAAATAATTATCAGGCGGATTTGTTGGCTAAGCAATTTAATCCATTAAATTGATAACTAAAGTAGAATTTAAAGACAAAATAAAGTTAAAAGTTGACGAAAAAGGAACTGGTTAATGTTTCATTGTTGAAAAGAGTCTCCCCATATATATTGTTTAGTACAGTGATATAATCTAATAGCTTTTTATAAATGCTATTAGATTAAAAATCTGATTGAGGTTTAAATAATTATTTTGAATCATAATAAAATAGATAAATAATAAATGTGCTAAAGCTATCAAATCGATAGTTATTTGTAGCTTTTTCTAAGTCAGCTGTAAACGGGATTTTCATTCATAAATCCAAAAGATTGCAGTACGGTACTAATGAATGAATTTTTTTGGCCTTAGCATAAGTATTATTTTATTGAGTTATACATCTTCGTTGAAATGTTTATACATTTGAACCTTGATGCTATTGGTATTTAAAACTTTAAAATGATATCTATAGACGCGATAAAAAAAAAGAAAAATTGTAATTAAAATCATATAGGTTTACTAAAGCATTATTTTTTAGTAGATTTTAAGCATAGCCTATTCAGCTATTAATAATGTGTCCATAACTAGCAAACTAATTGGCGGGAAAAATGCATATATTTTGTTATTAGCTACTTGTTAAAAAATTGATACTTTGATAAGGCTTAGTTTTATATTTAGCATAAGTTTTTTTTAAAGAGTTTATTTTATTTATTATAAGTATAAATACGATTATTAAATAGAAAATTTAGAGAAAAAGATTTTTTTTTATCGAAGGAATCGGGGGGGGGGGGGGGGG
>LSSN01004970.1:0-12004 GCA_001970855.1 Smittium culicis | reverse complement strand
ATATCATTAAAGCTAAACTATAATACAGCTAGAAAACTAAGCCTAGCATTAAATGAATGTAACGAGTAAGTATAAAAATGACCATATAATATGTATTTTAAGTAAAAAGAATGTCTTTTCTTATTCCATGCTTATTTAACTTCTATTAAACTATCTTAACCCACTTTTTTTTCTCCTTTATTATTAGATGGAGTCAAATAAATTTGCTTACCGCTCTAATGTCTACGATTCCACAAACATTTGAAGAATCAGAAAATTTGATAGACAGAATCATTCCTCGATTTCAACATAGTAACAGTGGTGTAGTTTTAGCTTCCATTAGGCTTGTTTGTTATCTAATGAATTATATCAAAGACGAAAGCGTTCTGTTGGAGCTATGCGAAAAAATCACAAACTCTTTAGGTTTGCTCTAAACCCATCTTTTTAACTACACTCTTAAAACCTTCGATATTAACATATATTTTCCTCTTTTTTATTTTGACCAGTCACGCTACTAAAATCTGGCCCCCAAGTTCGTTACATTACTTTAAAAAATATTATTTTGCTGAATGAGCGGTGGCCTCCAATTTTACAAGGCCAGGTCCATTCGTTGTTCTGTAAATACAATGAGCCAAACTACGTCAAAATAGAAAAGCTTGAGCTTTTGGTTAGACTAGTGGACTTGGACAGCGCAAATATTGTACTTATGGAACTTGCAGAGTAATTAAACGCTTAACATTGTTGTTTTGTTAATAACTTTAAATTATTATTTTTTATTAATTTTGCGACGTTTTTTTGTTCTTTATTTTCATTTCTATTATCGTTAAACAGATACGCACTCGAGCCTGATCAAGAATTTGTCATAAAAGTCATTCATAGTATTGGGAGAATGGCAGTTAAATTGCCCCCATTAGCAGACAACTGTGTCGCCATCATTATAAAAATAATAGACTCAAAACAACATTTTGCCATTCAGGAAGCCATAATAGCGATGAGTGTAATGATTTTTTTTCCATAATTTAATGCTCTATACAAAACAACCTATACATATATTTTTAATTATATGTATTTTTTCATTCTGAAAACATTAAATATTAATTAGAAAATCATGCAAAAGTATCCTGGTAGATACAGAAGAATCTTGTCAAAAATATTCGATGTATCTAATCAAATAACTGACGATGAATCAAAGGCATCTTTAATTTGGATAGCCGGAGCTTACATTGATTCTTCTAATCGCGCTGAGTTAGTTTTAAAAACTTTATCAGAAAACTTCTTTGAAGAAAAATCATCGGTATTTTAAACTATATTTTTTAACTTTTTAAACTTATTTGATTCAAATCATCTTCCTATAGATATGCAAATATCGATATGGTATTTTACTTTATCTATTAATGTTAAAGCTCGCTTTAAACTTTAATTGGAAATTTTATAGGTTCAACTGGCGTTGCTAACAGCGCTTGCTAAATCTTTCTTGTCAAGAAAGACTAAATTGAACTCTATTATAAAGCGATTAATAGTATCAGCCTCCGAAAAAATTAGTGATCCTGATGTTAGAGATAGAGCTCTTTTTTACTCTAAACTCCTTACTTTATCCCCAGAAGCTGGAAAGGTATATAAATTATTTCAAATTCTTGCTCTAACAAATACTCGCTTAAAATCTTGACCTTTTTCATTTCTTTTCTTCAAGATTCCATACACTAACTCATTTTGTATATACTATTAGAAAATCGTTTCCTTGAAAAAGAACTTTTTAAATTATTATGCTGAACCGCTAGACTTAAAAAGGCTAGAAAGTCTACTCTTGCAAATCTCGACACTTAGTTCAGTATATTTTGTGCCACAACATGAGTTATTTAAAGGCCCAAAAGAGCTGTTATTGCCTGAGTCACCAGCTTTGGTTAATTATAGATTCCCATCAACTAACCTAGATTACAGCCTGTCTGAGCTTGACAATGACTATGAATTATCTTTAGAAACTCAAACTGAGACAGCTGACCTAGAACAAGCCTCTCCAGATTTATCTGGTTTTGGTGATAACATTGTTAACTATGACCCCTATTCAGCTTTGGCAGATTTGCCAATTAATGATCAATCTGATACCAACTCACAAAAATCGCTGTCAAATCTTTCTCCTTTCTTCAGCACATCAAAAAGCATTCCCCAGTCTAAATCCAGTGCAGTTCAGCTTGCGGAAATGGCATTTTCTGACTTGATTAATAAAGCCCCCGAAAAGAACGATATCCAGCTCTCTAAAAGCTCACCTTTAGTATCTAGCTTGAATAGTAACACTCTCCCTGATAGATTTTCAGAGTTAAACCCACTGAACAAGCCTCACTTTCGACCTAGCCTACTTTCTAACTCTGCATCATTTAGTAGTATTAGCAGTTTCAACGGAGCTACGTCAGGAACAGGAAATGATTTAGTTCCCCCTACATTGAACCGGTACCCAACAATGCCTCAACTTATCAGAAATGACACACATACAGCACTAGATAACAACACTTTTGCACTAACTCAATCAAGCTCAATTCCTACTCTCAGCCAGCTTTCTAGAGCAAATAACATTAGCGCCCCAACAGATCTATCCAATGGCTCTACAAACATGAACAATAATAGCGCTATTCACCCAATGGCTTCCTTCATAAATACCGAACAACCAATAGAAAATCCGCTCATAAATAGCCTAGGCAAACCAAGCACATCTATTGGTATAACTAATCCTAGCGATTTGCCACTGGCAGGACTGAGCTTATCTGACCAATCATCTCAGAGCAACAGCAACACAAACAATATTGAAAGCGGTAATGCAGCCAATAATTTTGCAGCGTCTACTTCGCTCAAAAATAGTCATTTAGGCCTTGGAATTAGCAGTAATAGTGGACCTTTTATGAACAGCAACTCCATCAACGAAAACTCAACTATTTCCTCTTCTTTAAAAGAAATGAATTATAACAATAATCTTAATGGTACTTATGGAAACAACAACCTGTACACAAATGGCTTTACCCAGCCCAATCCCACAATGGGAAACAATTCTATTCAAGGCCAGAAACTTTTAGATTCGAGACAATCAAATGGGTTAGAGATTTATGGCGCCTTCGAGCGAGTCAACGATAAAGTGATGCTTGTATTATCGCTATCAAATAATTCAGCAATTGTTTTAACCGATTTTGCACTTCAATTCAATTTGAACACTTTTGGATTAGTTCCAATGACTCAATTACAGCTGCCAAATAATATTATTATGCAGAATCAATCTATCAACACAAGCATCGAGTTAATCGTCATGGATCCAAGCATGATTAAACCGAGTATCCCCTTAAATGGTTTACAAATAGCCCTCAAGTGTAACCTAGGCGAATTCTATTTTGCTGCAAAGTTCTCTATGCACGTTTTGTTTTTGGATGGATCAAAAGGCAAACTGGAGCAGACTGCGTTCTTACAGCTATGGGGAAGCCTAAATAATCCTCTAAATTCGTCAACGCTTAATTTTAGCGATCTCAAAACGAATAGTATAGATTTAGTTAAAAACAAATTGAATATGAACAACGTATTTACTGTAGCCCAACGTAAAACTGATAACTTTTATGTATTTTACTTGAGCTGTGCTTTGTTTGACAACACCATTTTTGTTGCTGAGGTCAAAATTACCTTTGATTTTGTCCACGCTCAAGTTATTACCAAGTCCAATAGACCTGATTATAACCCTTCAGTTTGCGAAACTATCTCCGAAATCCTATCTGTTTAGCCCATATCCAAATCGATCGATACAAAATGCATCCAATTTCAACCTAAAAAGATACTTTTAACTTCATCAAGACTCCTATATTTTCTATAGCAGCTTCAACAGGCTCAGCTGAAAATAGCTAGCAAAGCCTCCACGATAAATACATACTTATATTTGTTCTTTTCTCCCGCCCTCATTCATTTAGATTCTCTACTTTTTGAAAAGAGAAAAAAAAAGATTTTGATTTTTCTTCTTTAAATAACTTTATACGCTTTTACCTGGTTTATATCTTATCTTTTTATAACTACCTTACAACTATACTTTCATTATTCCCGTTTTTTAAAATATATTAAAAAATATCCAGACTTTTATACATTTCAATGCTTTGTAGGTATTAATTGCCTTGTACTTTATTCCTGATAAAAATGAATGCCACATTATAGTTTGCCTAAATCTGCTGCCTTCAACACTTTAACCAAATACTAGTAACTCGCAAAAAAAAAATTATAAAAAAAAAATACTTGTGATTCAAAGTATAATTTCGCCGTTTTATTAAAATAAAAACACAATTCATAATAAAAGTACTAATAGCAAGATTAACAAAAATAATGATTTAGGTGCGTTTTATTTAAATAAAAAATGATTTGAAACTGGGCGAAATAATATAATTACGTATAACTCTTAATGCTCCTATTTCTGTTCATAAGGACTTGATTCTCTTAGCAGATACGAAATCCACATGTCGCTTATTGACTCCTAGTTAAATAAATATATTAAACGTTTTTCAGAATAAAAAAAATAAGTTGCCAAAAATAAAAGTCTTATTTTTTAGAAGAAAAAAAAGAAAGAAAGAAAGAAAGAAAGCTTACATCGGTCTTGTCATTATCTGATCCTGAAATCGACACTGATTGCTTTCCTGCTTTGCGGATAAGCCCGATCTTTTGATTTTGCTGTTCATTTAGCTGAAGAATTTTTGAAATCAGCTCTAGGACTTCGTATCTCTTGCTATCCCCGTATTTCATCGAGAAAAAGCTTACCAACAAGCTCGAAATCACTCTCCTATAAAAATACAAAAATTATATATTAAATGCTATTAAAAAAATAATTGTATTGAAAGCGCCAATAAAAACAGGCATCAAAACATATTTTTATATACCTGTCAAGAAGATACTCGTCATTTTCGTCTTTAAGCCTTCTCATTGTTTCGGCCAAATGGTCATTTAATGTTATAACTATTAAAAGAAGATAAAATTGAAGTCGTAAAAGATATAATGATGCTAAAAATAAGAGTTAGAAAAGTATATAAGAAAAAATGAATTAGAAATTAAACCTTTTTGTCTTAGTTGGGCTATAGTCGATGACTGCTCATTGAATTGAGCTTTGAGACTATTGTAACTCTCAATATCAACTTCTAATGAAGAGTCGAGTTTCTTTTTCTAATAATTTTCGATTCAAGTAAGGTTAATACGTTAAAAAAATTTCGTGTGATAGGGATAATTTGAACATATAGGCATAAATCATAAATGAATTAAAAATGCGTACCTCTAGCAAGTCAAGTTGGTTTCGAAGGTCAGCAATTTGAGATAAAAGGGCAGATTTTTCAATCTCAAATTTTTCAATCAAGTCGTTAGTTTCAGACTCATTGGCATGCTGCAATGAATCCAGAGCAGACTGTAAGTTGGAAATGGTTGTGTTTTGCATTCCTTTCTCTTCTGCCCACGCCTGCTGAACGTTGAGTAAGTTGCTAACGTCCATTTGAAGCTGAAAGTTTTTATTTTCCAAGTTGGATTTAGAATCATTCAGAAGCTCCAGCTCGCGTCTGTATCCATCAAATTTCTTTTCAAACTCAAACTTGGCGTTCTCGAAATCCTGCGAAGATTTCAAAGCATTTCGCTGTTCTATTTCGTATTGATACTGTAGCATTACTACATTTTCTTGGCTTTGAGAAAGCTCTGATTTACACTGAACTAGTTGGGCTTGTAAGTCCTTGTTTAGAGATGAGTATCCTTCGATTTGAGCTGAAAGATCTTTGATCCTATCGCTATCTAAAACTTTTTGTTCACGAAGTCTATCAATTTCTTCAGATTCGGCCTTCATTTTAGCTTTTACAACACTTTGCATCTTTTCAACTTTTTCTAGCAAGTTTTCATACTCCAACTCGAGCTGGCGTTTTTCTTCGATAACTAATTCTAGCTTTTTATTAGTGTCTTCAGCTATTGGTAAATAGAGATTTTTTTTAAAGTATAATAATAAATAGAAAATATATTGTATTGAATAATAGTGGTTTTAAACGAATTTAAAGCGTAAAGAACCTTTAGATTTTTTGGATTTTTCACCATTGCTAGCGTTGCTTAAATTTTTTTGTATTTTCATCAAAATAGTCATGACTTTTTTTGGGAATATTTTTTCTATATCTTTATCGCCTATTGACTGTAGACATTTTAATAAACTTTCATACTCGTCCTCGATTTCTAATTGAATTTAATTAAGAGAAAGTAAAGCAAAAAATTTCAGTACAATGGTAGGCTTTAGTATATGTATTCATATTAAGCAAAGTATAAATAATAATATTTGAGTACCTTTTTTGCTGAGGTTGACTTTTTCTATCTTGGTTTCAAGCTCTAAATTTTTTAGTGTAATAGATGTCCAAAAATAGTTAATTTTGAATTAAAAATTTGAGTGAGATATTGGCTTTTACAAGAAAGTAGTGATAATACGCAAAACTTGAATAATAGAGATATTACCAGAAATATTTTTTTTAAAATTGAGGATAGAATCGTTTTCGGTGTTATTTTTTTTATTAATATCAGCAGCACGATTTTTTTCCAACTCTTGAACGACTTCGAGTACTTGTTTTGCAGTTATAGCGCCTTTAGAAGTTTTAACAGCGTTGACTTTAATGGTGAGGATCTTTGCTAGCTTAAGAACAAAATCTTCCCAATTCAAATCCAGTTTGGTTTCAGAATTTTTAAAGCAGCAAACATGACTTTTATCGGGTGAACATGGACGTGATGATTTATCGAATTTGTTTTTAGCTGATAGAGATACGCTCTTTTTAAGAGTAGGGGACTTAGACTTGCTCTGATCAGCAGTAGAGTTTGAATCTAGTGTTGGAGATTTAGCGGTAGGGGATGAAGAACGACCTAAAATTGGTGTGTGAATGGGCTGTGTGGTTGGAGTAGCTGCAATCTTTTCTTTTAAATTAGAAATTTCATCGTTTTTTAAAGATAGCTCAGCTGTTAAGCTTTTATTTTCGGATGATAGTTTTGATTTTTCTTCTTCTAAAGCGAGCTTTTCTTTTAATAAGGCATCTTTTTCAGCTTTCCATTCTTTTTCTTTTGCAGAGAAATCTTCTAATTGTTGAGATATTTTTTCGTTTTCAAGGGCCAAAGCTTTTAGATGCTCTCTAGCGAGAGCAAGCTTTTTATTAGCAGTTTCCTTTTTTGAAGAGGCTTCGCTGGACATCATCAAAGTTGCTCCAAAATTTATCGAAAAAATTAAGTTATTGCGGGTAGTGAAAGTGGGTATAAAAATCTCTTGGCTATTAAAAACAGCCAAAGATTTTATCTGTGTATTAAATGATTATTATTTTTTGAATCGATTCGAGAAATAATAAATAATTTTATAGTACAGTATATAATTTATACCCAGCAGGTATGATGGCGATGACGAAGACAGAAAATGAAGTGAGGCTATTCAGATTGCAAATTTAGTATAAGTAAAGCGAACTAATTGCTAACTAACAAAACTTCCTTAATTTCTAAATATGATGTTTTTTGGGTATTCCCTTTTGGCGCCTTGAAAAATAAAGTTTGATTCTAATCAAACGAAATTCTCGCAAATTAGCCAACTATTAAGTAATGTATGTAATTGTGTTATATTGTTGGCCATAAATGAAACAACAAGATTCATTATGCGCATCTATAGGCTAGCAACATCAAAAAAAAAATTACCATAAACTTTACTACTTCTAAAAGCTCGAATTTGTCATTTGGGCTTTAAAATTATACTTTGCAAAAATATAATATAATATTATAAATACTAGGGGTCAACCACCTTACATGTCCCATTTTCATCGGAGGTTTGGCTGACTAAACGATCTTTTTTTACTAGTTATTTTATTTAGTACAGTAAATTAGATAAACCTACTGGTTGTATCATGCAGCTTGCCCTAGAAAACTTTCTAAATTCATTTAACCTGCTCATGAGTGGTAGAGACTGTTTTTTGCCTGTAAAATATAGTCCATTATATTCAACAAAAATAATTTAATTCCGATACTTATTCAACTATTGGTTTGATATAGAATAGCAGTTAATGCCAAACTAACTTCTTTTTTTAAAAAAATAGAGATGTTATTGGATAATGTACAAACTATTTAAAATAGCTATAAAATAGTTATCAGTTTCCCAGGCAGTAGACTGTTTTTGATATACCAAATGCAGCCACCAGTTTTCGATTAAAAAAGCATAATCCCAAGACGCATTTAAGTACTGGCTTAGCTCAGTATAGCATCAAATAATATATTTAACTATAAACCTTATACAAATCAAAAAATTTGCTTTTTTTTAAAGCGTTGGACGAAAAAGGAATAAATAAATTCTCAACCGGCCCCCTCCCCATCCTGGACTTCTAGACCCTCAGTACCTTACACGAGTTGAATCAAACGCAATTAAACACTATTGTATAAATAATTAATTAATATAATAATTCGTTATTTTCAAATTTCGTTGAATGAGAAAGGATTGATCGATCTAAAAATATTCAAATATACAAATCATAAATCATTTTTATTTTTATTTTTTGGCACATTGAAATATTTAATTAAGTTTAGCTAATTTCAAAAAAAAAAAGCTTGGAATTTTATTTTTTTCGAGTATAAAATTAAAATTAAGATATTATGATGGAATCAATCTCAGCGTAATGATTTTTTTTAGCATTAGTACCGCCATTATATCTATTCATGGCCCAAAAAAATACATTCTGGGTCATGATATATTAACAAAATATACCACTATAATTATGAATCAAAAATTGATTGATCAGGAGAGGAAAAAAAAAAAGCTTTAGTATTTTATTGACATATTTTAAGGGAGTATCTCAAAACCCTACCCAGTATAAATTAACTATATATTTCATTTTATTTTTGTTATGAATTAAATGATTCCATGCAAAAGATCTATATAACTCGATCTAGTAGAATCTTTGATTAACCCTTTCCTGGGCGGTAGACTATTTTTGACCCACCAGATTTAGCCTATAGTGTTCATTAAATATACTTTAATTCCGAGGCTATAAGAAATGTTGGTTTATAGAAAAATAGCAGCAAATAGTAAACTTTCTTATAAATCATAAACGAATCATAAAATTGATTTTTTCATAGAGTGTTGGGCGTGAAAGGGTTAATCGATTTAAGGTTTTCAGATTATATTAACCAAATTCTTTAATGTTTAGCCTGAAATTATGTATAAATTAAAAACTATACATTCTATTTTTGAATATATCTTTTCTTTTTTTTCCTCAGAGAGTCTATTAATTTTTGAATATATCAGACTTAATACATCACTTGGTTAAATATTTTAATTTTGCGAGTTTATGAAACAGTAAATTTAACAAGGCCTTGATCAATTGTTGAACCCCCTGAGGATCGGTTGGCTTTTTTTTAACTGTCAAAGCTATCCAACCAATTTACAAACTTATATATTATAAATGATTCATGGAATACTATTGGATATAAAAAATATTGCAACCAATAAATAATAGCTGCCATTTGATATACTGTACTATGGTTTTTAATCAAGTTTAAATGTGTTGGCCCCAGAAAGGGTCAAATAGTTTTCACATTATCATTAAAATTTCGGTTAAAAATATTTAAATCGGTCTTAATATTTGCATAAAAGCTTAAATATGTAAACAATTTAGCTCCTTAATTAATTCTAATTGGTTATTAATTGCTCAGTATACAAATAATAATAAACAAATATTGGAAATAAAATTTTTGGATTTCTGTTATTGGGGATTCCGTCATTCGTTCTTTTCACACTAAACGCTCTTTTATCGCATAAATGAGGTATATAAAAACTGCCAAGTATACTGTCTTTTTATCTTTGGGTAAAGTATTATAAAAGCCAAGTATACTTTCTCTTTCTCTTTGGATAGACTATAATAAAAATTGAAATTCGTGTAACCTGTATCAATTGCTTACAGCTAAAACATTTCTTGAAAAAATACATATCCTACACACACGAAAATTGTAAAGAAGCCCAATTTTGCAAAGATCACTGCTTTAAACGCTTTTTTTCAAGCAATCACTCTATTTATATCCTCCTCTTATAGTTAATTTGTGTGTATCAGTTCCATTTTTCTATATTCCCACTATCTGTTAAACGTATTGACTAATCTTTTTTATTCAACTCAAATACTTCACTTTATCCTCTTTTATTATTGACCTTCCATTTCTATTAAATACATTTTTAAAAACTATAATCTGGTTTTATACTTTAAGTGAAATCTCTTTTTTATTTCTTGAAATACGATATGGGAAAATCTAACAGCAAACTCTCTCAAGAGCAACTTAACGAGCTCCACAAGACAACATACTGTAAGATTTCATATATTCTAGTCCTTATTCTTATTACCAAATTAGTAACTGATAAAATAAATTTCAAACTTACATAGTTGAAAAAAAAGAGATCCAGCAGTGGTATATATATTTCATCTATACATACTTGTTATACTTTGATTTTAATGTTTCTAAACCTGAAATTGTATAAGCCACTTATTTATATTGCTTAATACATGCTATTTACATTTACAGGTACAAAGGATTCTTGATAGATTGCCCCTCGGGCGAAATTGGCCTCGAAGATTTCAAAAAGATTTACAAAAACTTCTTTCCTTTTGGCGACTCGACAAAATTCTCAGAGCGGATTTTCAAAATATTTGATGCAAACAAAAACGGGACTGTCGATTTTAAAGAGTTCCTTCAGGCTCTCTCTATAACATCGCGTGGAACGCCGGAAGAAAAACTCAATTGGGCCTTTGAACTATATGACATCGATAAAGACGGATTTATTACTGAAGATGAAATGCTTCAAATTGTAAGCGCAATTTATAAAATGCTTGGAAATATGGTTCAACTGGCTGAAGACGAAGATACACCGGAAAAACGAGTCAAAAAAATATTTAGACTTATGGACGCTGTAAATACTTTCTCAAATATATCTATAGATCTATAATATAAAATACCTTATACCTAAATCATACACTAGCCTATTCCCATCTAATTTAAATATTAACACTGTGTTTTAATTTTATAGAATTCTGACGGTAAAATAGACCTGCCTGAATTTAAGAGTGGCTCAATGCAAGACCCAATAATAATGCAAGCTTTAAATCTATACGATGGTCTAATCTAAGAACTAAAACTCCTATTTAACACCTCTTATTACATTATCTGCGCACATTATTTTGATTTTTTAAAAAATACATATACTAATACGCTACACAGTTCCTCCTCTCTTAACACCTCCACAGCTCCTTATCTCTCCATTATTCATTATTTTATCTTTTTTTTGTCCTTATAATATCACTATTATTTTTTTTACTCTTGCTATTAAATATTCGAATATTGAACCAAGTTTTTAGTTTTTTTAAATAATTTTTTGCAGTTTTAGCTATAAAAATCTAACCTTATGTATATCACTTAGAATATGTATATCCATGCCATTGTTTGATTTTATGATATATTTTCGCCTCTCTAAAATCGCGTAATTACCATTAGATATTGATGACACAAATACTTCAAAAAATCAATTCCATAATATAAAAAATATCATTAGTTACTCTGCACGCATTAAAACTTACAAAATTTTTCTTGCTAATAATTACTGTTACTTTTTCCCTATCAGAGTGATTAAATATATATATATTGTAATTTTTAAATTTTAAAAAAATTTTGAAAATAGCATTGCCGCTTTTAAACTAAAAAAATCGTTCTGATTTCTACTTTCTCTAGTATTAGCTTTATTTTAAAAAATGCCAATCGTCTTTTCTATAAGAGACAGCTATGATTATCATAAAATACTTATTTTTTTTTATATGCTCCATGTGAAAATTTGATCATCAACTTGCTTAAAATTTACTATTATTATTATTATTATTATTATTATTATTATTATTATTATTATTATTATTATTATTATTATTATTATTATTATTATTATTATTATTATTATTATTATTATTATTATTATTATTATTATTATTATTATTATTATTATTATTATTATTATTAT
>LSSN01004967.1:0-11690 GCA_001970855.1 Smittium culicis | reverse complement strand
GGAGGAGGAGGGGAAAACGATGAGTAATAGACAGGGACGCTACTTGCTGTAGTAGGGATAGTTATTGTACTAGTTATTGTGCTAGTCCTAGTTCTCGTACTTGTACTAGTTATAATACCAGTGCTTGATGGGTCAACTGTTGGTGACGAAATTACTACCTGGTAAGTAACAGTAGGCTGAGCTCCCAAGTACCCAACAGTCGACATCAAGCTACCTCCATAACTTTGGTTTTCATCTGTAGCCATACTTTTTAACCTTGATGCGGGGTCAACATACCCGGGATCTTTTGAGTTTGTTGCATTTTGATAGTTGTAGTAGCCACAAAATATTAGACCCGGTTTATCAGTATAGCAGAATGTTCCTTCACCGCACTCCGATTGGACGTAGTAGTAGCCATTACATGCGTTAAACTTTCTCCCAGCACCATCGATGTCTACGCACACTCTTAAATCGCCAGTACATGGGCTATTGACCAAGTCTTGAGCCTTTGTCAAGCTTAAAAGCGCAAAAAGACCGTAAATCACAGAATTTACAACCATTTCTCAGTTTATAGTTACTTATAAAATTGAATTGTATATTTCAGTTTGTTTCAAAATGCTAATTTAGTTATTATTTGCGTGTAATGCTTGATCGAGTTATTGTATGCAGCTAAATGATGAGTGTTGTTTGATTATTAATTTATTGTGTATTTTTATAAAATTGATTTAGATTTCTTGTGAAAAATGTTGTTGAAACTGTATATAAATTGCATTTGATTTGGGATATGAATAGTTATATCTATTATCGGAAAGTAAATATATCTTATTGATTTTAAATGATCGAGTTATAGAGTGACATATATTTTTTAGGGGTGAAAATATAATGCAAAGTAATAGATAACTAGGTTTTAATTTTTAGTATACAGAATTAAACAAAAAAACTCTTTTATGTAACGTTCGATTCAAAATATTAAAAGAATTCAAATTTATTTTATATACAAAAGTGTACGAATGGAATAAAAGAGAGTAATTTGACTACTCTTTTGCGATTAATGAAGTTGAGGTATTGTTAAAGCGCAATGGCTCTATTAAATATAAGCCAAGAATGAAATAGTTAATAATTGTCTCATTTACGCCTATTGATTTATTTAAACTTCCAGTCTGAAAAGTAGATAAAATTTGCTTATTGGCAAGTTAATAGATTATTGTTTTATAAATTTTAAATTTTATTTAGTCTATGCGAGATATTTGACACAATTTGATCTCTTTACATTTCGCGTTTCTTCAAATCCAATTACTTTTCTAAATTCAAAAGAAATGTATTAAAATATGTTTGAAAAAATTCAATAAGCGTAATATATTTGAATTTTTTGATTAAATTACCAAAAAATAATTAATATTATTCTAAAACCAAAGAATTATATCATATGCCCATTTCTCTTGACTATGAAGTGAATAAATCTATTATTTCATATCCATAATTCATAACCTTTGTTTAATAAAGTGAAACATCAACCTAAAAATATCAGAGCAAGCCAGTAATAGTTAAATGCGATAACATCTGTTTTAGCTAAATCACCCGCCTAATCAGAGTAATGGGGGGTTTATTATTTATCTGAGACCATTTTTAGTTTTTTTCTCAAGTTAACACAGGAAAGCTGAGACATATTATCTAAAAATAGCCATAAGCTTATAAAAAAAGTTGTTGTTAAATTTGGTACGTGAAATCGCCATTAAAAAAACAATTATGAATTTGTGCCTAGGCGAAATATAGTTATTTGGAAATTAAAAAACAAATAAGATATGATTTCTCGATTGTTGGTGCATTTTAAATCTTGTAAAAAAAAATTACTTTATCTCCACAGAACTAATTGCGACGATACAAAAGTATGAAAATTTAGTCTTAAAAGTATCAATTCAGTATTTATAGAAACATTACATCTCCACAATTCGAGAATATTTTTTATTTTATTAAAATTAATGTAAAATAATAGAAGATGGATTTTTAATTGATATTCTTTAAGGTCGTTTTATTATGATTATGATTATCCTTGCCTGGAGGCTGTTTGTGACCCGCCAAGTGTAGAAAACCATGTTGAAAGAAACTAATTTAATTCTATGGCTTGATCGAATATATTTTTATTTTAAAGTAGCAGCAAATAATTGTTAAATTTTATACCATAAACGAGTTAATAAATTCGTATTTACAGATGGAGGCTTGATAAAAGAGAGAAAGGTTATTAGAAAATCAATTATAGCAACTTACATACTATCCAAAGTCTATTTGGAATTTTTATATTCATAACACAATTAGATTTTTATATATTGCTTTTTTAAAAAATGAATTAAATATTTCGCCAAGCTATAAAATAGTTATTTTTTATCACCAGCATTAGAATAAATTTGTATCATTCAAAAAAAAAACAAATTAAAATTCAAACTTTAATGACACAATATTAAAGGCAGTCTTTAATTATAATGGCTAAGGCGGGTAATTTTAATATCAAAACGAGTGATGGATAGTACAAAAATAAAAACTGCAAATTAAAAGGTCTATGATTAACTAAAATATGAATAGTAAAGGTGTAGTATGATCTGAAGGTATATGCTATGACGATATAAAAATCAAGCCTATTTAATACTCAAAAGTAACAGGCGTTTCTGTTATTTCAACTCTTGGTTTTCCAGGGCACTGCTTGAAAACTCTATAAAACATTTTGCATTTAATTTGATTGTCAACTGGTATACAGTTAAACTGTTCAATCCTTGTAAAAATGCAATCTCCCAATTTCTCTAAAAATTTTTAAAAAAAATAATCTTTGTAAAATATTATATGATATATATTTTTGGTATGTTTTTCTCGTAAAAAAGCAATCTAATGTCTTGACATTATTTTTATATGTATTTAAGCTCGTTGTATTAAATTTTTAATAGGTCATCCGTAATATTTAGGACTGGAATTTTAAGTACTCTAATTTTTTTAAGGAAACTTGCAAAGCTAAATTGTAGATATAGGCGAAGAAAATTATAATCTTACCTTTATGAATTTTATTTTCCATTTTCAAGGAAAAGATTTTTGTCAGATTAAAAAATAGATAATATTTTTGTATAATTTAAATCGACTATTATTTGTACTAGAAGGAAGGGGGGGTTTGAAATCAATTAGGCTGTAGAGAATTTGCCAAGATGCTGCTTGGGTTTTAATAGTTGACAGAAGAAATCTTGATATGAGCAGATAAAACTGCGGAATTCGGAAGTAAAGCTGTATGTTTTTGTGGCAATATGTAAAGTGTGATAGAAGGCTTATAACGTAGTTGTAGCTGTTAGGAATTACTAAGCAAAAAGTTATGGGCTTAAGGCAAGAAATGCAAAAGATGAATACTTGCAAGAATTAAATCAAAATTACGACTTTTTTTGATTAATAATTTCTATTTTTAACAATGCGGCACTATTTGCTATAATGCAGCCAATAATTTACTGCTATTATATCCGCAGCAAATGATATCTAATTATCTCTAAACTGCACAGAAAATACCTATATTTATTCAATCGTAGCCAGTAATTTTTGCAGCCGCATATATTAGTCCAATTATATTATCCGCAGCGAATATCCAAATTTACAAAGCCCTTAAATACTTTTCAAATTAAATGCAACTTTTTATCTCGATTTTTCAATTCATTTTTTATATAAAGTCAAGTATATATTTCTTATTGTTTTTATACATACTTATTCCTTTTATACTAATCAATTCATCAATAATGTCAGCCTCTAAAGTCACAACGTTTAGGATATTTAATATCCCAAAGAAAATATTTGACTCTATAAGAAATAACCCTTCCTTCGAAAAACTAGGCGCTTCAATCGAAGACTTACATCACAAAAATAGATTGAGACTAGAAAATATTAAAGCGCAGAATTTGACCTTGCTTTCTGAAACTATCTCATGTAACTTGTGCGGAAATCTCGTTTTTAATTCATTTCTCGAACAGCGCGAACATTACAAAAGCGAAACACATCTCAAGAATTTATCTAAAAGAATCGATTCAAGTAATCCAGAAGCTATAAAAAATTTGGATACTTTACCTTCTCTCAAAAAATTATCCTTTGATGATAATAACCTCTCTCATAAAGACGGAAATAGTTCAGGTTTAGCAGAATCAGATCTATATGAAGACAGTTTAAAAACAAATGACAGCAATGCTTCAAGGATATGGTTTTCTACTTTCCCAGATATCAATAAAGAAAATACTAATTCAAGTAACGTAGCCACTGACCAAAGTACAACAAATACTCCTCCTGGAACAAACAAAATTGACCAATATGGAGTATACAAAGCTGTACTATTTGATAAAAGATCAAAATCACACTCCTCTTCAACTTCTCTATTCGACGAACTAACAAATTTACAAATTGATTCAAAAGACTCTTCCCAACAACAAACAGATATATACTGGTCTATACTTCTCTTATCAGGCGGCCATTTTGCTGCAGGTGTTTTCAATAATAAAACCGGAAAATTAATCGCCCATAAAACCATCCACCGATATACAACAAGAAAAAAGCAAGGTAAATCTCAGTTAAGTCACGATAAGGCGAAAAATCGAGTTGCCAAGAGCGCTGGTGCTCAAATTCGTAGATACAATGAACAAAAATTGCTCGATGAAGTAAATGAAACATTAAATTCATGGAAGCCGTATTTGCTAAATAGCAGCCGTATATTCCAATCCACTTCTAAAGCATCTAGAAGAGTGTTTTTTGGCGGACAAGATTCTGTTCTTCTTTATGGTACTCCTTTTTTCTTTGTATATATTTTCTTCGGCGCTAGCCAATTATTGATACTACTTTTTACATTGTCTTGAACTTTCTTCATTTATATAAATTGTTTTAGATTCGCCTGCAATTCGTATATGTCCCATTCAAATTAAACGACCGACTTTAGACGAGGTGTCAAAAGTATACGAATCTTTAAGCTCGGTTTTTACCAGAAAAATAGACCCTGTTCAGCGTTCTCAATCTCCTTCGTCTAAATTAAACGATACTACAACTGACGGAAAAGCTGCAGTGTCATCCTTAGATTTGGATCAGCATACGCTGGATGATCTTAGTGAATCTAGTGACTTTGAATCTGATGGAACTCTTGAACCAGAACCAAGGCCTGAATTAGTAGCATTCCTTTATGAAGCAGCAGCTACAATTCAAGATAAGTCAAAGTCGAATGAGCAAGTTCTAAATTATCTAGAAACAAATAAAGAGATGTTACTAGATGCTTTTCTTGATCCTGCAACAGAACTGAGATACTTAGAAAAGTGCCCATCATTAAAAGGAAACAAAACACCAACTTTGCTGTTTCTTGCTACTGTATTTGAAAGGCCAGAGTCAATAATATTCTTGCTTGACCATGGCGATGATCCGTCTATAACTAACGGCCATCCACCGATATATAGTAGCGGGAAAACAGCTTATGAAATGGCTCCAAACAGGAGTATACGAGATGTTTTTAGGAAGTATAGATTTGATAACGAAGTGGTTTTTGAGCATTCTTTGAACCCTTCAGATGTACATGAATTTTCAGAGTGGGATAGCTCGCGAATTCCCAGAGGTTGGAAAGAGCCAGATCCTACAAAAATGGCTCCTGAATCATCTATCAAAAATGACAAAGGGTCCAGTAAAGCGAATAAAGGATCAATGAGCAAAAGCCAAGCCAATCAAAAGCAAAAAGAGCCTAAAAAGCAATTAAATAAAAATAAGCAAGCTAGCAAGCAAAGTACCAGCACTCCTGCTACCGCATCTACTAGCGCGTCTACTAATAATGATCAAGTTTCAAATGGGGCTAAAAATTCAGGCATCTTAAACTCTTTGAAAACCAATAGGACGAAACTACCGAACCCAAGCGGGGCAAAAAATAACACATTTATGTCAAGTTCTCAGTTTTCGATATCTTCAGGGAAAACATTGGCTACGAGCACACGAAGAATGCAGCAGCAATCGCGTACACTACAAGGAGACTTGGCAGCACAGCGGGAACTCCGAGCTAAAGCTGCAGAGGCAAGGTTAGCTGGATTACAATGAATCATTTGAATTTTGATCACATTAATTATGCACTTGTATCCTTGCTAATGATACAGATTAAGGATCGATACTTTACATAAGTTTGTTTAGCCTTTTTAGTTTTATTATATTATTAGAATACAGATATACAATTATATACTTTTTTAAGACTTGTTTTTTCATACTCTTTATCTAATCATTTTTAGCATAAATAGAATATAATTATTTATCAATTTAGCAGTTTTAGAGTTGATTAGTTTTAAATGTTAATATTTTATATACAGAATAAACAAACCAATATATTAGCAGAGTGATATATTATGCTAATGATTTAGCCAATAAAACTCTATTTTTAATTTAAAGCAAAAGTAATGAGCCAATAATCGAATATTTCATCATATTTTTAGCCAATAGTTAATTCTGTTCGTCTCTGATTTTTTAGTAAAAAAATATTTTGTCTTTTTTTTGTTTGTATTTTTTTTTAGATTTAAAATCGTTTAGAGAAATTGGACAAGTAACCTTTTGTATTTTATTTTCAATATCACTATCTAAAATTAATCAATAAGCTGAAGGAGATGAGCAAAGTGAGGAGAAAGAGAGCACGATTCCCACCCGAGGGGTTTGAAGAAATAGAACCCACACTTAAAGATTTTGAGCAGCAAATGCGCGATGGTAAGCAATTTTTACAATACACTTAGTTTGAATAAAACATGTTTATATTTATACGAATTACCAATAAACATATTAATAAGAGGCACTTTTCTAATTTTTATTTATTGGTAAACAATAAATATATAACAGCCGAAAATGAGCCGCATGAGGGAAAGAGAAGAGTTGAAGCTGTCTGGCCAATAATGAAAATCCATCATTTGCGAACGCGATACATCTACGATTTATACTACAAGCGTGAGGCGATATCTTTTGAAGTGTACGACTACTGTTTGCAGAAGAAGCTTGCAGACGCGAACCTGATAGCTAAATGGAAGAAGCCCGGGTTTGAGAAGTTGTGCTGCCTTAGGTGCATCCAGCCGCGCGATACCAACTATGGTACAGCGTGTATATGTCGAGTGCCAAAGGGTAAACTTGAAGAAGGGCGTACTGTTGAGTGCGTTCATTGCGGATGCCGCGGTTGTGCCTCGACAGATTAGATTAATCACTTTTTCGCCAACAGCTTTTCTTTACGTTTTTTTTTTTTAAAAAAGGCTTTAGTATCATAAAGCGTCTGAATGATCAACATTGTTTCATCTAATTGCTGAACTTTATTCTGCCGTATATTTTTTTCAAACATTTCGGCCTACTTAAGAGCTACATTTTCAATTTGCAAAAGTTTGCGTATGTATCGAGCAGTAGTAGGTTAATTATCATTTTAACCATTAGTTTTATAGTCATTTAATCGGTTTTAATGAAATTTTTAGTAAATTCTGATTAATAAACTTCAGGTTCGAAAAGTTGTTTTTAATTTTATGCCTCAATTTTTTTTCATAGTGAGTTTACACATATATTATTTGGATATTTTATTATGAGCTTATTGCTGTGTATAACTAAAATTGAACAGTATAAATACAAGTGAGAGTGTGAGATGACAGTAAGAACATAATTTAAAGTTTATAAAATATTGAAAATGAGAAAAGCCTCAATTGAATTTATTTCTTATATTTGATAAAATTCATACTGTAAACTTTCTAAAGCCATTAATTTCTGATCCGCTTATTAACCAGCCAATCAACATCAAAATACATTTAAAAAATTTTTTCTAAAGTTTTATAACTGAAAAAAAAAAATCGTTATTTTACAAAAAAAATCGCAAAAATATAAAGCTATAAATTTATTATTAACGGAAAGGCTCCTATCCATTTACTAAATAAAATTAATAATTGAAAATTTACCTTTCAAACATCCCAAATAGCAGCTTTTAAAATGCCTAAAGTGACGATAAAAACTCTCAAGCAGGCAAATCGAGCCAAATCTGCCAATACCCCACAAACTATAAAAGAATCATCCAAGCCATATTCGGCCAACACCAAGCAAACAAAGCAAAAAGACGATGGTTCAAGGCACTTCGGACCCAAATTCAATAAGGAGCTTGGTCAACACATCCTCACCAATCCACTTGTGTCACAGAGTATAGTTGATAAGGCTGGTGTGAAACAGACCGACGTAGTCCTAGAAGTAGGTCCGGGAACAGGTAATCTAACGGTGCGCATCTTGGCAGCTGCCAAAAAAGTTATAGCCTGTGAAGCAGATCCCCGCCTTGCTGCCGAATTAACAAAAAGAGTAAGCGAAACAGAGTATAGCCGTCGATTGGAAATCCTGAATGGCGATGTTATGCTACATGATCCGTTGCCATTTTTCGACGTTTGTATCAGTAACACTCCATACCAGATATCCTCGCCATTGACCTTCAAACTGCTGATGCATAAGCCAACATTCCGATGTGCAGTGCTCATGTTCCAGCGCGAGTTTGCGCTGCGGTTGATAGCACGCCCTGGTGACAGTCTATACTGCCGTTTGTCCGTCAACGTGCAACTATATTCGAAAGTTACTCATGTCATGAAAGTTGGCAAGAACAATTTCAAGCCTCCTCCAAAAGTTGAGAGCAGCGTCATCAAGATGGAACCATACAATCCTTCCCCCCCTGTAAAGTTTGAGGAATTCGATGGGCTCGTTCGTATTGCTTTTCTCCGCAAAAACAAGCAGATCAGGTCTAACTTTATGACTAGCTCTGTACTCGAAATGCTCGAAAACAACTACAAAACTTTCTGCGCTTCCAACGATATTATCTGCGAGGACTTTGAAGGCGGTATCAAGGGTAAAATCGATAGTATTCTCAAAGATAATGGCCACTCTGAATCTAGAGCTGCTAAAATGTCTATCGACGACTTTTTAAAGCTTCTTGTTGCTTTCAACGATGCTCATATCCATTTCTCTTAAATATATAAAACCCCATCCTTTACTTACATTTACCTACTTTTGAAAAAAAAATATCTTTCCTGTCTCCTCTATATATCTCTTGGCAATGCCTACTTAATAGCTGCCTTTTCCGCTTTTTATAGATAGATACTCAAAACCTCTTAATATTCACATTAACTTATTTACAACATTCCCTTTAAATATATTTTATTACAACCATCTATATCACCCAATAAACTAGTCCTAGTATCGCCTTAATATTTATTAGATTTCAATTTTTTTATTACTTTTTGACTGTAAAAAATAGCATAAACAATTAGATAGGCATTAAATTTGTACTAATTATATTTATTTAGTTCTCTAAATATTTTTTTATATCTATTTTAAAAAAAAACCATTTCTGTACATGTAGATGGTTAAATAAAATAATATGGAGTAAAAGAAAGGATATATGGGGGGGGGGGGAGGCCAAGGAAAAATTATATGCTTTAAATGCTGAATCCGAGCAGTACATTATCAATGAGTCTTGTTGTGCCCATTTTCCAAGCGCATGACATTATTGCACCTTCAGGGCCAACATTTTGAACGTCAGATAAGTCAGCGCTACTAGAAATCTTGATATAGTCAAATTTAAAATGTTCATTCCCTTCCTTTTCAGTTTCCATTAAAACACAGTCTATTAGTTTCTTAGAGTCGACAACTTTGTCGTTTGTAAATAGCTCTTTAGCTCTTTTCAAGCCTCTATACACAGCGGGTGCGTGTTTTCTTTGTTCCGGGGTTAAGTAAACATTTCTTGAGCTTAGAGCAAGGCCATCAATTGGATCGCGTTCAGTTTCAGAAACTCTGATGGTACCAGGCTCAAGGAGCAGGTCCATAGCTAAGCGGCGAACAACGATGCATTGCTGGATATCCTTTTGGCCAAAAACAGCGAAATCGGGTCTGACAAGAACAAGGAGTTTGGTGACAACAGTGGCCACGCCGCGGAAGAAAGTTTTTCTGATGGAGCCTTCGAGTTGTTCAGATAGCCCATCAACAGAAACAAAAGTTCCTTTGGTCAAAATATCGCGGAGATTTTCTAGTGAAGGGTACATTTCCCTAACAGTTGGCGCAAATACCACAGTAGAAATTCCATCTAGCTTTTCTAGTGCCAGCAAGTCGTTTTCAAGAGTTCGCGGGTACTGGTCGAAATCTTCGTTTGGAGCAAACTGGGTTGGATTCACGAATATGCTCACGATAACAACTGAACTAGATTTGGCAGCTTCCTTGACCAGCTTGATGTGACCGCTATGCAGCGCGCCCATTGTTGGCACAAAACCGACAACCAGACCTGCCCTTATCTGCTCTAGGCGATAAGCGCGCATTTTGCTTGTTGTGTTGATTACTTTCAAGACCCCCATTTCAAACAGCTAATAATTTCTTTATATTTGCCTTTATTCAAAATAATAACCGCGCTGGAAATAATAAAGATTTTGGATTGGAATCTAAACTATGAAATGCTTGAAATAATTTCTTTAGTTGAATAAATATAAAAAAGTACGATTAAATCCCAAATCTATAATTCTTCACTCTTTTTTAATTTAAAGGCCTATAGGGCAGCTTTAACAGATGGCCAATAATACGCACGTAAATTTTCAGTCTTGAACTGCTTCGAAATACAATTGGCCAAATTCTTCCACTGCCAATAAATACTCTATTATCTCTGTCAAGGCCTCACTTTTACTTTTCTATATTCACAAGATTGAATAGTTCAGATGCCATTTTCAGCTAAAACAATATCTCTTACCACACCTAAACCATAAACTGTAATGACTGAAACTAATTTAAATTGGCTGCTAATGACATTTCTCAACCTTAACGACCAAAAATTTTAAAAAAAACAGTTATTTTGTTATGCCTACGCCAGGGTTAACTGCTTTTCTATCGCGCTTAATCGAGTCTTATCCCAAACGCTCTTTGAGGCTTTCATCAAATAAATTAGTGATAATTCATAAATTAGCTTATATTTTTTGCAGGGCACTAGTGATATTCACTTATTCATCGTCTTTATATGCAAACGTGAATTTTATATCATTTTGGTATTATTATTTATTTAATTTAGTATATAATACTCTTTAAGGGTATCCGCTGTCAATTTTGATGGCCCAAATGTATATATAAATTTCAAATTTTGAGGCACCCAGGTATCGTCTGACTCAATGATAAAATTTGTACAAAAATATTACGAATTTATTTCTTCAATTTAACACTCAAATAATATATAAAAATAGTATTCCTGCATAATGCTTTTGAGTATCAATCAACTATAAACTTGTAAACTTTATAAGAGAAAAGAAAATTATTCACTTTGAATTTTCTCATCAGAAAATTTCTTTTCTTATATTTAACTTTTTCCCATCCAACATAATTTAAAAATGCTAATTTTATATTTCGTTTATATTTATTAAGCAAGTTAATTATTTGCTGATAATATACAATAAACCGATATTTCATAAGGCCTCGGAATTAAAAAAAAATTAATTGAACACAGTTGGCTATATTTGGTGGAATACAAATAGTCTGTCACCATGAAAGAGATAAACCAGGGTATAACGTAAAATAAAATATATTCTTAATTGTTTGATATATAGACTCTAATTATATAATCAAGTTATATAAAAAAATAAACCATTCACAAGTCACTTTGGCGGAGTGGTTAACGCGGTGGCCTGCTAAGCCATTTCCCTTTGGGAGCGCAGGTTCGAATCCTGCAGGTG
>LSSN01004966.1:0-11176 GCA_001970855.1 Smittium culicis | reverse complement strand
TTATTATTATTATTATTATTATTATTATTATTATTATTATTATTATTATTATTAAAAGGTTTTATTTAGTGAAATTGACATTTTTAGTTGAAAATTTCAGATTTATGTATATATAATTTGTTATAAACGAATAAAAATTACATAATTTCACATAATTATATTTTATTGTCTAAAATCTAAAATCTGAGATTTTTTTAGTATTTTTAAGATCATAAAAAATTTTCACGGCTGCAAAAAACTGCAAAGATACTTGGCTGCTAATCACCTATATTTGAGATATTCTTTTTGATTAAATACTATTTTGAATCTGTTGTATAAGTGTAAATACAAAAATATATACCGTATATTGCCTAAGATCTGCAAGAAAAAATGCCTTAAAGAATATCTGTAAAGACGAGGATAAAGTGTAAATTTATTTATTGTGGGAGAGTACTGATATGAATATAAAGCTAGACTTATGACAACTACTATAAAAGAAAGATAAAAATGGGGAAAACAATAGATTTTTTTAAAACTAAAATTAAACGATTTACTTTTCCTTGAGTAGGAAAAGCTGTCGTTTAAGTATTATTTTTAGAATATATTTTATTCTCTATTATATTTTTTTCCATACCAGTAGAAAATGTGGTTCAGGATTTGCATAGGTCATTTTGAACTACAACGATTCACTGCTAAGCCTGTAATTGCCTTCGGCAATATTCATTGTGAGGATGAGCTCTTACAATATCCTTTAGGTTAGTGATTGAATCTTGGGTCTTTCATAATAATCTTTCACCTCGATTAACCCTTTCGTTCCAAAAAAATTTTTCATGATGAAAAAATCAAGTCCTAGTGTTTTTTAATAAAGTAAAAAATATCATTGGCTTTATTAACAAGCTTTATGTAAGTATCATCTAATAATGATAACTATGTTGAAATATCCAGAAAAAGTAGACTAGAAATTTTAGTAGTCTTAATTACGCCTTATACCAATAAAAAAAATGGTTAAGACAATAGCTATTATTGTTATCGTACTAGTAAAATTCCGTGAAAAAAAAAAGATAATCGCTATAATTAAATTACTCATAATTTATCTTTAATTCAAGCTGAATGTAAGAGATTATTACTTTTTCAGTGGTTCTTTCAAAGAACTATAAATAAAATAATTATTATGGTGCATGATATATCATAGTTTTACTAAATACTAACGAAAAGATATCCCAAAATTTAAAGAATATTGGCCTCGATTAAATATATATCGTCAAGAGATACAAAGATTACCATACTATAAAAAATAGCTAAATCTTATCATAGCTCTATATATAGAATAAGTACAATGCTACCATATTTAAATTTCACAAGGATTATTTAATAAATTCAGTGAACATTTTAACGATTTTATTGCTATAAAATGTATTTTTGTTGCCAGCACAAGGTATTTTCCTTAGGTGGAAAAACGAAATAAAAGAAAAAACTATAAGAGACTCCAAATACCCCAAGAAAAGAGACACCTGGAACAAAATTAAAACTTATTGGTTTTCTATTGAGCCAGGCGGAAAAGTTAACTTAAACAATATTTAAAAACATTTACCTAACACCCATCTCTTATTAATTTAATTACTTTATACCGGTAACATATACTACGTTTTATTAATAAAATAAAATAAAAAGTATTTTTGTGTTCTATTTAACTCTAGATATCAATATTCATTTAAATTGGTTGTTTACTGTAAAAAAACAAATTGAGATATATTTTTCACCAAAAGGTGTTAAAGCGAGTAATTGCTTTTAATTTATTATTATTAAGCATAGTTTAATTCCTTGAACCAATGCCCAGTGGGTATGGAGCTGCTAGAGCGGCGGAGGGGGGTCGGTTGAAAAATTATTTTTTTAATATTTTTTTAACTTTTTAAATATTTTTTTATTAGTTTTTGTATACTTTTAAATTATGTTTAATAAACTCTCTGAGACAAAAAAAAAAAAAAAAAAAAAGCATAGTTTAATTAATATCAAGCTTATCAAATTATCGATTTTTATTACCTTATGAGTCTATATTGACTCATAATCACTCGCGCTAATTAAAATAACCTCAAGAAAAACAACCAATTTAAAAAAAGTAAATATTGTAATTTAAATAATGTTTAAAAAAGTAATAAATGCATTTTTTTTAGGTATTATTATATTAGTATAAATTTTTTTTATATTTATTAAGAAATAAAAATAATATATGAATATGTAGTAGTGGATTCTTTCTAGCCATAGAAATTGCATCAAATCCAATCATTTATATTATTTTCTTTATATTCTATTTTTTCTTTCTATTAAGATTTCAGATCTTAAATGTTATGATTAAAAAGGAATTGCTTTAGTTTTTATCACAAAGAACAAAATGTTCTTTGTGAGTTTTTTATAAAGCGATCCTCTTTATGAGTAATGTTATATTATTTTATACATTTTGCTATCGAATAGCTACTAGGTTATTTGTTTTATACCAATATTTTATATTTTAAACTTATCACAGATGCACTGTATAAACTGGTAGTATCAATGATCGATTTTTTTATAAAAAAAAAACATTTTGATATAAATAGTCGTAACTTTTTGTTAAAAAGAGAAGAGGGTGGATACAAAACCACTACTGAATAAAAAATAATCAAAGTTTAATATCGTTTTTTTTTTATAAATCTTTTCTTATACAAATTTTGAACCAAATAAAACCCTAGAATATAAACTCTATGTGGAGAAGTGGGAAAATCTCCGACAAATATCCAAAAAATTGAAGAAAAGGGAAAAATAGAATATTAAAACCAATATTAATATATTAAACTGATAGTTTACCATTCATAAAAATTATAAGTTAAAAAAGAAAATCCAAAGAAACTAAAACACCAAAAAGCCTTAGTCCGATCTAGTATAATATAATTACAATATAATGTAGGCGGTTTTTTAGCGATTGAAAATGGTGAAAAACATCTACATATGAACCTGAAAGGCACCAAAATCTGACATACAGTATATTATAGTTGAATTAATAGAAAATTTAAATGATATGTTTCTGTTTGTACTGTTTTGCTTAGTATTTGTTTGAGCCAATCGAAATGTTGATAAACAGTCTAAATTTGCGCAGGAAGCGGCCTAAAAATGAGCATAGTATAAATATTAGTTTATAATATGATTAATCACAATAATATGTTTTTATTAGTGTACATTTACATTTATATTATAGTTTCGGTATATCTATCATATATAAATATAAATTTACATTGTATAAAATTTTTTTGGCCCAGTTTTCTCCAGAAAAATTTCTGACTCATTGTTTTATTTTTCATAATCATTTGTGGAGTGCTGAATTACAAAGCCCAAAGCCCAAAGCCCAAACACATTTCAGATTTTTTTTATTCATTTATTTAGAATTTTTAGTTGAAAGGTTTAGAACGCTATTTGTAACAGTTTATTATGCTAAAAATAAAACAATAATGTCTGGCAAGTAACTTTGATGAAGTAATAAAATTAATTTTTTAGGCTATTTATTTCCTACTGAACAAGTACGCACTTATTTTAAAAAGGTTATTTTATATCTACCGCCCGGAAAAGGATTAAAATCCTAACTCATGTTTTCTCCATGAAAAACTGAGAAATAAATAAAAAATGATTAGTCGCTGCATCTAGCCAATATCATTAGATAGAATATGAATAAAAAAGATAATTCAATAAGCCCTGCTACTATTTATATTACTCCGTGCGTAATTTGGAGTGAATTGGAATTAAGTAAGCATTTTACAGATTATGCTTTTCAGCTTATAAATATACTTTTACTGCCAATTACCAAAAAATTAAAATTAAAATTTTTTGACAAATAAATAAACCTAAATCAGACATTCATCTCATTTCAAAAAATTTAATTATTCCTGCTTTCAATATATAAAGTATTTAACGAATTCTCTATTGAGTTATGTGAATAAAATTGCGATTTTTTATTAAACTCTACCTTGATCGCCCCATATAAATTTTAAATATTATACTAAATAAAATTTTTAGTTTATCTATTACAAGGTTTTGATCGTTTTATAATCAATTTTAATATTTAAAAATGCTATTTTCTCTTTTTTTTCTATTTGTTTATTTATAAAAGTAGCTTCTAAAATTAAAAAAAAACTCTTCAAGTCTTTCAAGTAATTTACATTCATCCCTTTTGGGGTCACTTTTAAGATTGTGGGTTTGAAATATTGAAGCCTTCTAATTACATGAATTGTAAACACTTTAAAACGTGGTGTTGATGTTATAAAAGTTAATAAATAATTGATCAAACTGAAAATACCCACAATTACTTTTGAAAAAATAAATTTTAAATATTTTAAAGCCCATCAAAATTGAAAAGGGCGATTAATCCTCGTACACTTGTTTTTTTTTTTTTTCAATTATCAAAAGAATATTTTGTGCAATTCAAAACTTGGAAGGTGAAGTTATTATTTTATTCTCTGTTGATTTATAATATAAAATTATAATTGTTGGCTTTATAGCAAGCTGATTTTATTTTGATCCAAAGAGGCTTTACAATATTATTGAATCTAATTGGCTAGTATCATTTGATAAAAAGCTTCCCGAAACCTTTGAAAAGCCAAAGGACATTCCTTGATGTTATTGAGATCGATTATAATTACAAAAAACGCTGATTATATGGTGTATCCTTTACAAAGAGTGCGCTTTTATGCATTCGAGTTTCACTATCAGCAATGTGATATTTGATTATTATCCAATAATAATAACTTATTTTTGTTTTTAGCAAATAGTTTGTTTAAAAAAATTAAATTAACAAGAAAAACATACTATATTTTGGGTTCAGCCAATAAAAATTTGTAAATTTTAATTTTAAACTGTAACAAAGTGCTTTTTTCGTTCAGAATCTCCCTTTATTGAGCGAATAGTCTCCAATTGGATTTTGTACTTTGATCATTCAAAATGACTTCAGTTGTACTAGATCGAAATCTTGTAGATCTCATTTAAAAAAAAATTTTTAAAAAACTTTTCTCATTTCCATCGAAAAATATAAAATTAATGCAGTTTTATTTAAATAGATTAAATATAAATTGCCTTTTTTTAGTAGAGCGAAATTTATTAGGTGTAATGTATCAATCATAGATGTGTATACCAAAAAAAAAGTGCATGAAAAATATCCGAAATTATTAATACATCTACTTTTTTTTAAATAGATATTTAACATTTCCATCTCGTTTCTTTTTTCCAGTTTTGGAATAGTAAACCGAAAATAAAAAATTGATATTTTAGTGCAGCTTTTTCAATTTAAAAATTTTTAAAACTATCGACTTCAAATAGATGCGATAAATATGGGAAATTATTTATGTGTAGAACATTTTTTAATAATGTTCCACCGAATCATCTTTGTTATTTTTTTTTATCATAATAGAAATTTACATAGTGCATATATCCTATATAGCCAATGATTTTTTGTGATTATTTACAGCGAATAATTTATAGATAATTTATTTTTTCTCTTCGAAGGATTTCCTAAATGAAAAATATTTTAATACCTTATTTATTATGGGCATTATTAAATTGTACTATTTCAAAGTAATTTATACATGACCTAGGCAGTTGGATCATTTTTTTAGAAAGTTTTTCTATTTATAACTATTTTTGATATACGACATATTCTTAGGCTGAGAAGTGGATTTTTTTTCAAAATAACTCTATTTGTTAATTATACTAGGTAAATGCGTTGGTTATATTAGGAAATCCTTTCAATAATATTTTCTAGTACGATTTAAAGTTAATGGTAATGATGCTAAGATGGAAGATTTAAATAGATGATGATCCAATCTCGAAATAATATTGCATTTATGAGCTTGGTTTGCAATTAGTCAAAACTGTTGTTAAACCCTTTCCCGTCCAATACTCTATAAAAAAACAAAAATTATGATTCGATTATGGTTATCAATGAAATTAATTATTTGCTGTTTAACTACAGTATACCAATATTATTTTAAAACTTGGAATTATACTATTTTTATCGAATTCAGTTGGCTATATTTTGTAGGCCCTAAATATTTTACCGTCTGTGAAAGGGTTAATGAAATAAACTTATTAGACAAAACGCTTAGTTAATAGAACCATCAATAGATGTTTGTAATTTCCAATAATTAAAAAACTAAAATAAAACCTGCCAATAATCGATGCTATTCAATTATATTCATTCTAAATTATTGAGTAAATAATTTAGTTATATTTTATTTAAACTAAAGAGCTACTTGAAAGTTAACCAATACTAGATATAAAATATTCTTATGCTACTTCTTAAGACGCGAAATAAATAATAAAATGAAAAAAAAATGATAAATCAATATGTTTTTAGTGCAATTATAATCTTAGTTATGGGTACCCCTCGTTATTTGTGAATTTTTTATTCACGAAAATTTGATATACAGAAAAAAAAATTGAAAATTTTTTGATTTAAGCGAATTTTTTTTCTTGTATGGTTGGAAAATACAGTATTTCTTATTCCTTTAACCATTAACGGGCTATCAATCTTATATTCATTTTAAAAACATAATTAGTTAAATCTTGATTGAATTATTTGTTGTTGGATAAATTGTTATATCATAGCCAATAGATTTAATATATTTAATATATTTATAATATTTATCTACTTTTATTAAGGTCAGCGAGTTTTTACACGGTTCAAACTGGTTATTCGCAAGTCTATTAAAATATTTTTATACTTTACCCGATGAAAATTCCTTATATTCACGAATATTAAAGTGCAAAATTTTCACAAGTACAAATTAACAAAATTATGTTGTTATCAGTGAATAAATTGAAACTTGCTACTCACGGTTCTTCCTATTCGCGAGTACTTTTTTAAAAAAAAAATCGCGAATAACGAGGGTTGCCTGTAATTAAAATTTTAATAAAAATAATTCATACCAATAGGATATATTTTCAATAGCTCAATTTTATTTTATGTGAGGGATTCTAAGCTAAGAGTGCACTTTTTTGCTGTTTATTTTTATTGGCTTGGATATTCATTAGTTACTAATATTATTGGCGGTATTGAAAAGAGGTTTCAATTTTTACATTTATTAATTTAATTTTGAAATTATTATTTACTAAAAAAAAAGAATTAATTAACTCGTTGACTATAATTTTTTAATTCAAGTTTATACATTGCAACACTTTATACTATATAATAACTCTTTCATATATAATCACCTATATTTGGTGGATCAAAAATAGTCTCCGCCCATTAAAGGGTAAATCAGTAATGCTTTATTTTCTACCCAAAAAATAAAATATATATACAATTTCAAAAACAGCCACTTGTTATTGACCTAAAAATTCTATTGATAATGATATCATTAATCCTTTTCCGTCCAACACTCTATAAAAAAAATTGATGATTCGTTTTTAGTTTATAGTGATATTTATCATTTGCTGTTTAACTAAAGTATACAATATCATTTAAAAACTTGGAATTATACTATTTTTATCGATTTCAGTTAGCTATATTTTGTAGATCAAAAATAACCTACCGCACGGGAAATGATTAACCCTTTCAAAGCCGGCTGGCTTTTTTTGAGCTACCAAAACTGTCCAACCAAATAACAATCAGATAAATTATTATAAAATTAGAATAAATTATATATAGCCAATAACTATTAAATAATATATAGCTTATCAAATTATGATTTTTAATTTAGTTAAAGATGTTGGTCCCAGAAAGGGTTAAAGATAGCTGTTTTGGAACAAATATCATATAAACATATGCAATTAAAATCAATTTTTTAATAAAAATTACCAAGAAATAATACTAAAGTGCGTAATAATCCTATTAAAACATAATTACTAAAATCTATTTATTTAAATCTATAGCATTTTAGAATCGATTGAAAATAAAATAAAGACAAATTTCAACTCTATATTACTTTTAATGTTTAAATTAAATCGATATATATTCGAGAGATTGCTATAGAATAATAGTTTTTTTTTAGAGATTTATCTTGCTGATAAGAATTGGATAAAGTTTTTAGTTTTATCGACTAGTTAATTCATTGGGGGTTTCTAATTTAGTTTAACAGATAAAGTGTCATTTGCGTACGAAAATTTTAATGGATAAAGCAACATATCAAAATAATCTTTCATAAAATAAAAAGAATCTGATAGAATTGTACATTTACTCAAGATTATTGCTTTATAATAGCCATAAAATGCTCAAAGCTATAGCCTACCATAAATTTGAAACTATTCAATGTTTTACACTTTTTGTAATAAACAGACGAGCTAAAAAGAAATTCTTATGAAAAAACAAGAATAATATTCAATTTTTATTTATAATTATTGTTATACGGGAGATTCTGAATGAAGAGAGCACTATGTAGCATTTTAATTTTATTGGCTTGGATATAAGGCAATCATTTATGTTATTGGCAGAATTGAATAGGAATTTCGATTTTCTTATTTATTCATTTCAATTTGGAATTACTATTTGCTAAAAAAATTAGTCTTTTTATTTATTGGCTAACAATCATTTAGCTATTTTATATACTAAAACACTGTACACTATAAAATGACTACTTCATAAAGAATCTCCTATATACTTTGTAGTTTTGTTTATTACAACCCGTTTAACTATTTCACGGGCGGTAGATTGTTTTTAATCTACAAAATATAGGCAATAGCGACCAATTATATCAATTTTATTCCGAGTCTTAAAGAACAATTGATTTATTTTTAAATAGCAGCAAATAATGAAATTGCTTATAAACTATAAGCGGATCAATAAATTCGTTTGATTTAATGGCCTTGGACGGGAAAGGGTTAAATACATTGAAAAATAATTTTAGAAAGATTTAATACCAAATATAAATGGACTGTCTCCTATTAGTGAAATTCCTTGATGTGGTGTAGAGGTTTATGTAGTGTACTGCCTAGATACAATATACTATAATCTAAACGTTTTTACATTATCCTTGGATGAAGATCGATATGGAAACTATAAGAGTTTCTGGGTACAGAGATTCCATTGGGGAGCTATCTAAAAACAGGAGGGGTTGATTAGTTCGACACACCCTAGGACAATATACGTGAACAAGTCGAGAGTTCAATAGTAATTCGGACCTCAGCCAATTAGAAGCTTATTTTAGGAGAGCCAGGTAGAGAATTTGTATGTATGAATAGGAGCATATGCTTTATTAATCCATTAGATTTAGGCGTAGATAGGAACTCAATTACCCTAGTGGATTTGACTCCATTAGAATTAGCATAACTTCATGATAGCTTGTAATTTCAGCCATCAGATCTATTTCAAGCAATGTATTGGCGGATCTTTTTTTTGATAAAATGATCTCAAAAGATATATTCAAGCAGCAGCCAGAATTGGAGAAATTTTTATTACTGCAATATGTTGTCTTTTACGCTTTGAACCGATTTTGCAACTTTTTTACCTTTACTGCATACTTTCTAATACAATTATTTTACCAATAAAATTCCAAAATTAAAAAAAAATGCTGATACTAAATAATGTTTTGTAACAAAAAGGGTGATTCTTATTGATGGAATCATTTTATAGTCTAAATAACTACAGTATATAAAATGCATAATTTTTTTTTTTTTTTTTTGGAGTAGAATAGTTACTTTTTTTTAACAAATAATAATTATGAAATCAAATCAAATAACAGAAAAATCGAAATGCCTTTTCAATTCCACCAACAATATGTTTAATTATGATTATCCAAGCTGATAGCATTAAACTTAAACAAAATGCTCTCTTTTCTCATAATCTCATATATGCCCAAGAACCCTAAAATTTAGCAATAAAAAAATCTACTAAATTATTTCTATTAAAGGAAAACTCTGGGGGGTTTTTTCCGTTGCTTTCTTTTGTTGATAGTTTTTTTTGCCTTATTGTCGTCTTATTAAATTTTAAGTTTAGCGTATTTGGCCTTTATTCTGCTTAGATCTTCAGCCTATATAAATTTTAGTTGCAAGTATTTATCTTGGACTTGGTTATTTAGTATTGATGATTTCTTTTTTATTGAAAACTTTTTTATAAGAAACAAAATATATGAGAATTATTAACTTATTAATTAAATAAAGTTAGCTTAGAATTTGCAAAGAGTTGACTGGCTGCTTCAAGAGATTAATTTAATTTTTAACTTTAAAATAAATATAATTCTTTGCCCTCACGCTTTTAAGCTTAGAGCTATCCTAATATTATGATACTTGAAAGAACCAAATTCGACCCTAACACGTTTCACTAGGCTTGGGCGAGATTATTTTATTTATTTATATTTTTTAGCTCATTTCAATTTAACTAAAAAATTGTCATTACATAAAAAATGAATCATTGTAATAAGTGTCGAATAGAATTTTATTATTGATTCGCTTTTTTAAAATTTACTTTAACCCTTTCCCGCCCAACGCTCTTTAAAAAATTTAGTTATTGATTCGTTAATTTTTTAAAAGAAAATTTACTATTTGCATTATTTTAAAATATATCGATAATGATTGAGCCTAAGAAGTATTTTATTTACATAGAACCTATTTGGCTATATTTGGATGCTCAAAAACAGTCTACATAAGGAAAGGGTTAAATAACTAGTAAAATTTCAATTTCAATTTCAATTTTAATTTATAAAAGGTAAAATTAAAGCTCTCGACTAGCTAAAAATAAGAGCTCTAAATTTATCCTCTTTATAGAAAAATTTTCTAATTTTTTCTATAAAAATTTTAAAATCTCTCCTTTTTTTAATAAGGGATTTTGTGATTGTAATTGATGACATTAATTTAACGCACATTGTATACTTTTAAAGCTATTGATTTTGCGTCTTACCAAATTAAATTGATTAGCTTTTTATTTTTGTATGATAAATATGGTAAGAGCATTACATCAATTAAATAAAAGTTATTGGGTTGACTTTTATATCCCCAAGATGTTTTTTTTGGTTATTAGGTTTCAGAACGGCCTACAGGTAATTATGACGTTTTATAATTTATAATTATTTTATTTTTTTAAAAATAGCAAAATATGCGAGTATTACCAAGAGAGATATCATGGAAATCTGTAAGTTTAATTAATTCACCTTGGTTAGTAAAAATTATAGTTAAAATTTCCACACTATAATCTTGTGGAATTATAAATTTTGTTTTTTCAGTTTAAATAGTAATATTAAACTTTTTATTT
>LSSN01004962.1:0-12304 GCA_001970855.1 Smittium culicis | reverse complement strand
CCAACTCTAACTGCGATTTTCGGGGCATCATACATGACCTTGATCATATTGAGCAGTTTTCCTTCAATACCAACTGATCGCAGTTTATGCGGTAGAGAGATTTGGGGAAATCAGGCGTAGGCCTTGTTATGTTCTATATTGCATATCCATGTTTTATTGTTCAAGATTTTACGTCGGCGGATTATTTGATACAGTATTGCTGCCTGAGAATGTCCATGATAGCCATGTTTAGATGATTTAAATTCGTTTAAATAAATCATAAATTTATTTTTTTACATCCAGCAGTAGGCCACTACCGTCCTTGGCTTGATAGGCTTTGGCCTCTAAACAGGTGTATTCTTTTATGCGGTAGCGGTTTGATATATTAGTATAAAAATGTCTCCTGGAGTGACAGGATATCAGGCTTAGCACTATCAGAGTTTTAAAAATTCAGATAGCGCTTAGGCTCATATTTTATATTATTTATAACTCATATATTTCGGTTCATAACGGTAAGAGAATTGTATTTTGAACAGATTAATTATTGAGTATTTCCACCAGTGAAATTCTCGATCGAATTTTTTAATTTTTTTTCTTTTCTAATTTTGGTGCCCAGAGCTTTTTAGATTTTTGGGAATTTTATTTTTTGGGAATTTATAGAGCTAATTTATTGCATCCATTGACTGTTTCTTTGTCTAATATTTTTTTACTGTAAATTGATGACAACATAGAGTGCTATTCAAAACAACATATCTTTTTACAGCATTCTTTTTGATTTGTTTGACTTTGAGAACCAAGAATTTGATAGTATTAATTTGGAAATTTTTTTGTAATTTTTACATTTTTTCCAAAATTTTTGACTCATACTAGGTGTAGATTTTTTGATTATGATTATAAATTTTCGATATCAGAGATTTCGTGATTTTTTGCGTGATATTCAGGCTCAATAGCAACTATCTATCTTCCTGGTGGCGCCTTATCTACATTTATAGCGTAATTTTTAATTGAGTGTTCTGATACTTGCCCCATTCTTGATTTTGCTGCCATCAATGCGTGCACTGATGGAGAGCTATATCCATGATGAATCGTTTGTAGAGCTGAAATTCTGTGATATGAACTCTTTTTTGATCTCCATTGGGGAGCTCATATCACTGTCTACCGAGATATCGGAGAAATCATCACTATTAATAGTGGATTTGGCTGTTCTTTTGATTATAGGTTGATGATTGTCATCATCACTGCCGTCCGACTCGGTATCATCATCTGATGATACTTTTTTACTAGAGCTGGGAGGCATCACAGCAGAATTTAATGAGCTGGCGTGAGGTTTTTTCAAGCCTACGGTGCCCCTCAGACGATTTATGGTTCCCGGTTTGCCTGTTGCAGCTTCATCATTGGTTGATACTTCGGTATCGTTGATGATTTTTGACTTCTCAACCGGTTTTGTGCTGGGCTGAGCTTCTGCGATCACTGATTTAGAATCATCAGTTTGAGGAGCGGCTGATGCCGGTGTTGCTTCGGCATTAGAGCTGTTAAAGCTGAATTTTAGCTTCTGCATGTTCTCGCGTGCATTTTTTTTTATAAGATTTTTCTTGATTTTATGACACTCAGATTTCCAGTGCTCAGCCTCCTTGCAGTAGCTGCATGCCTCCTTACAGCCCTTTTAAAAAATGTTTATTTTAATATTTTCATGGTCGAGGAAGCTTGGGAGGTCGACCTCCATGTTATTTTTTTTTACTAGTACTTTGATCCTATACGGGAAGTACTGATTGTTTTCAAATCGGCGCCAAGCGCTGATATCCTTGATTTCGCACCAAGACCCGAGCTCTTTTAGAATTAGCTTGGCCATTGGTTCGATTCCTGCATCCCTGAAGTTTGGGATGTTTACTACAGTGATATCCTTCTCGATTTTCACTGTCTGGTATAGGTCTATTGGCTTGTCGTTATAGACAAGCTTCGTAGACATTAGATTTTCAGCGTCTTTTATACTATTAAAAATCTTGTATGTTGTGCCGGCGCGATGTTCGTCCTGTTTAATGTATGACACTTCTTTAAGAGCGGTGAATACAACCTCCAGGGCATCTATGTGGTCTCCTTTGAATTGGGCCCATGAGCAGCCGACTTTCATGTTGGAGCTGGCAATGCAGAGCTTCTTAAGGTAGGTTATTTTGTCTCCAGAAAGCATATGGCTGATGGAAAACTCCTTATACATACTAATATCTGCCAGATTCCTTTTATTCCATATAGGGATTTTATTAGCCGAGTATTTTTGCATTTTTTTGTTGTTTAATTGTGATCTGGGATCATTTTTTACCCTATTTTGGTTATTGACCCTAGTATAATAAGCAGAATAGCTGTTTTGTATCTCATTTGTGAAATAATGAGGATTATTCACTTTCACAACACCGCTAAATTAGGTTTTAGCACTTTTTATGAACTTTTTATTGACCATACTTGAGTAAATTGGTGATTTTTTAATTTTTTTAAGTTTTTTGTGTCGAAAATTAGCCGAAATAATAAAATTCGTCAATTTCGGCGATTTGCGCACCTTTTTTTTATATATATATTTTTTCGATTTGATTAATTAAAAACCATGCACCAACGTTGAGCATTTACAATTTAATTGCAATAGTAAAATTTTGATTACAGAGGCCAAAATTTTACCAAAATGTAGCTCTTGGCAAGCTTAAAAAAAAGTTTTATTGATAAGTTAAAGTCGATAGGCTACGTGTTCGATGGTTATAGTCAATTTTATTAGTAAGTTGCGTAAAAAAAAGTGAATAGTGGATTAGAAAAAAAATTTTTATTGATTCTCTAATCTTATTGGATTGTCCAAGAAAAATTTTTAGGTAAGAGAGAGATGTTTAAACAGAATTATCTGGCATAATTAATTCTGAATCGATAATGAACTTGGAGTAGTTAGACACGAGACAATAAATGTATTTATATTGAAATGTAATGACTGCCAGTCATTGGAGTCAGTGTGATGTATTGAGATATATTATATAGGACATCCATGAGAGAAACGTTCACTTTTTACTAGATATTTTTATTTAAATTGGAATTAGTAACAGCTATCGGTTATAAATGATAATTGATTCATTACAATTCTCTGGTTTGAATTAAAAGTAAAAGTGAAGATACTGAGTGGTAAGTATAAACACAAAGAATTCCGATCGTTGAAATAATCTTTTACATGTATTAGTGTGGTTAGCATTATTTTTAGTACTTGCAGTTGACACATGAATATTTTAAATTAGGAAGTATTACTTTAACAGCGAGATTGTTTTAAATAAAAGTCAAATTAGTTGGAATTAAAGTAAAAAAATAATCTACAGTAGCTACAAAAGAAGATATACAAAAGTATATAATGGAAAGGGAGCCATAATCATAAGTAAAAGTTATTAACAAGAGTGTATAGAGTATCAAAAAAAAAGGAAAGGTCGGAGGTCAGAATATTGTACAAGAGGGTATGTTATATTTGACGAGGTATTAGAAACAAATCCAGGAAATTGATATTGTTAAGGGGGAGTTGAAGGGAGATAAGGATGTGAAATGGGTGTTGTTGTGGAAGGGGGGGGGGTGATGTATATAATATAGAATCAGTAGCTTTGGCGTTATTTTTTTTCTCATACAGGTATGGTGATTAGGAACAAGCGAGTGTATATATTAGGTGTGGTATTGAGTATAAAATTTTGGTATTTTTTTGGGGGGAGGGTATTTATAGGAGGAGGATGACGAAGAGTAAGGATGTGACTAGAGCGGCCATACTGTCGCTGAAATGTAAAGGTTGTTGGTTATTATATTGTAAGAGGTCGTCGTTTTTTGAGTTGTATTCGGTATGTACTTGACTTTTTGATTTATGCTTTCTAACGTCGTATAGGATTTGGGATGGGATGTATACGTTTGACCTTGAAGGGTTTTCGTCTTTATTATTTTGGGGGAAATTGATGGTCTTATCAGGAGAGTTTGGAAGGGATACTTTTTTAGTAGGAGGAGGAGGGGAGTAAGTTGGAATATAAGTATTGGTGGGTAGTTTATAGATTGATACTTGATTTTTGAAGGAGTTTGCTTTAAAGTTGATGAAGTATTCTTTCCACATGAAAGCTTTTCGCATGAAGAAAAGATCGTTACATATAACAAATACGGTACCGTGGAATATGAGAGCAAGGATGAATATCCTCTTTCTTAAACTGGGCAAGTATCGCATTAGACGCTATAATTGTTATTGTGTTTTTCACAGCGAGGTTATGAGCAGTAGTATTTTGAAAGATTTTGTGATATATACAGGAGAAACCTAGAGTTTTTTGCTGTTCTATAAAGTATAATAGGTTAAAAGTTAGTAAAAAAGCTCTGGGAAAAAAGTCATAACTTTTTTTTTTAAAAGAAAAACGGATAATAAAATACAGAGAGAGGAGGCAAAAGTGGGGAGGGGAGTATGGGTAGTATATTATGTAGAGATATGTGTAAATATATACAAACAAATATGAGACGGTCAAATTGAAGATATTATGAGCGAATTATTACTTTGGCCAATGTTTTAGAGAGTAGTATATAGAGTAAAGCCAATAAGTATAAATTGAAGGGCAAATGATTGGGAAATTAATAGGGTAATTTGATTGTTTAAATGAAAAATTAAACAAAAAGTGCGGGGGAAAAGAAAGGTAAGAGGAGAGAGGGTTAATTAATATAGATTGCTTGTACAGCGATTGTGTCAATAAAAGCGAAAGAGAAGAGTTGAGATAGAGAATAAAGTTAGATGGGAAGGGAGAGGGAAGCGAGGGGTATAAAAATAGAGGGAGGGTTAAAATTTTTTATAAAGGTAAACAAAAATAGTTGAAGAGGAAGAGGAAGAGGGACGTAATGTATATAAAGAGCATGACGAATAAGAAACAAAGGAAGGAATGAGCAACAAAGGTAATGACAGAAACAATGGGGGTAGATTGAGCAGCACTGAAATCAATCAATAATAGTGGCGATAACAGCCAAAAAGAGTGGTAGATAGCCAAAAAGAATGGTAGATAGTTAAAAGAGTGACAGATAGGAAAAGAGTGGCGGATAGTTAAAAGAGTGCCAGATAGGAAACGAGTGTCAATGAGGTGTGTGTATGTTTATCAGCACAAATATAAACATTAACTAGATTTACCTTATTTCCAGGATTTGCAGTGGGGCCGACAGATAGATATCGCGCGTAGACTATGTAATGAAAAAAAAAGCAGGGTGTTATTGTTAGTATTTAAATGTCTGGAGAAGTGGAGCGGGTGAGGATTAGATTAAATACAGAAACGAAAGTAAAGGGGCCTCTTAAATCGGCTTTATACTTATTTTTAGAGTGGATTCAGTTACAAATGCTTACTTATTTTAGTTGATGAGGTGTAGTTTTATGGGACCTGGCAGGTCTAATAAAAATACGATTTACACCGAACGTCCAGGTAATTTAAGCCCAAAGAAAAAAAAACTTCGACTTGGCTTGGTTTTTTACCAAGGCAAATAAAAAATCAAGATTTAGAGGTAATAGTATCCGGTTATTGTCAACAATAAATTTTGGCTTCCTCAAAAAAAAAATAAACGAAAATAAACAGCCTGTCCTGTCCTATTACCTAATCCGAGTTTATCAGTATATTTTCTTTTTTTAAAAAACAGTTGGGGAATTGTAAATTGAGTCAGTTATTAGTCAGTGTTGCTTGTTTACATCAAGGCTTTTTTGATTGTTTTATACCCAAACAGATAAAAAGAATTCAACACTAAGAGCGATATTAGCTCTTTTTTTTGATTATAGGCTCTGATAAATTTCAATCACTTATAATAAAAATGAAGAGTTGTAGTTTTATAGATCGTATTTTTCAATAAGCTCTAGTTTCTCGGACCCATGTTCTATGCACCTATTTGTTTACTCTTCCGTGCCTCGTGATATAAATATACTTATACATGTATCAGAGGATCCGACGTGAATTGCTAAAACGACTTCTTGCCTTTGTTTTGCTTTTTGCTTTTTTGCTTCAGCGGGATGGATGGTTAGCTATTTCGACTATTGCAGTAGACGCAGAGGGAAAGAGTTTTCTTTACATAAAACAAACGCATCAGTTACATAGACAATAGTAAGCCTAGATTACGCTCACTTTTAGACTTTGTTTTTAGACTGCTGAATTCGTTTAGGATTTTTTGCACTACGAGTACAAGTATTGCCTAGAATTACCTCTACCTAAAAATAAATATTATGCATTCATTTGCCTCTTCAAGTGATTCAATCAAGATTTGCGCTCTACCGCATAAATGCAACCCATTACTAATAGCCACTTTCCTATTTCTCCTGCTTATGTTACAAGCTCTATACGCCCATTCGCTGGGATGCGATCACCTCTTAGTCAATCTCTTCTGCTCAACACTATAAAAGTGTTTATGCACGACATCAAATATTTTTTCTCATACCCATTGGTCCATAGCACATAAGCCTTCGTAGCGCCCATTTGCTGATGAAAAAACCAATTCATTCAGCCCAATAATAGAGGCTTGCTGAATTGCCTAGTCCTTAACTATCAACAACATGCATTTATTACAGGATAGATGCTCCTATAAATAAGTATAGATAGATCTAGACTGCATTTTAAAATTAAAAAAAAAGATAGTCATATAGAAAACGCTCTCTTATTGTGCGTCTTTTGCTTCATTAACCCTTTCGTATCCAACACTCTTAAAAAAGTCAGGTCTAATGATTCGTTTATGGTTTATAATTAATTTTATTATTTGCTATTATTCTATAAAAAACCAATAATATCTAAATTTTCGGAATTAAATTATTATTAATGAAAGCGGTTGGCTAGGTTTAATAGATCAAAAACATTCTACCGCCCTGGAAAGAGTTAAATATAAGAGCTAAAATAATGCCTGTTTTTTTTTAAGTTCAGCTTTCAACAGCCTCAAAGCATCTATGGCAGTAGCCAAGCCCTAATACTTGTTGAGCTATTTATTCTATTCGATAGAATTGCTTTAGCCATTTCGCTGGCGATAGGCTGTTTTTTATCTAATCAATTAGCCAACATCTTTCACTAATAATAGTTTAATAACCGAAACTCATATAATTGTTGGTTTATTGACTAGTAAAAGCAAATAAATAGCTCGCTTAAAAATCATAAACGAATCATTTATTTTAATTTTTTAAGAGCATTGAACTGGAAAGGTTTTAGCAAATCACAGATGATAGATGTTGCAGGAAGTGCAAAGGTATTAATTCCTAAATGAAATCTCGCAAATACAGATCCAACCCATAAAGTAGGAGCGAATTCCATTGGATTTTCACACTTCAAATCAGGTCATGATAATTAGAAAATGTAATTTTCTAATCGATATACTAAACGGAAAAGCGATTTAATCGATATGCTAAGAATAGTATCAATGAGAATCAATATACCAAAAAAAAAGAACTTTAAATTATCGATAATATATAAAAAAAAAAGGTAACTTAGGTAAGCAATATTCCTCAATAGTAAAAAAATTAGTCTCAAAAATAAAAGCGGAATCCAAAGATTAGAGCCTAGACATTCCGCCCATATTTACGCAAGCCGAGTCGCACAGCTTTTTAGCTTCATAGGCGAACCCCCAGCTAGACTGGTACCCATACCCGCCATGTCCATAATTATGCACAACCTTGATCTTGTACTTGCCTGAAACGTCGGTGACCGATGATAGCTCGATCCTAGTCCCGCCTGTCCGCGCAGGCCTGAATCCAACATTTACTCTGATAATACGCTTATACAGCTCTGCCAATCGAGGCTTCAAATTCTCTGCCGTTGTCGCGCTAGTCTCGTCAACCAGCTCTGGACAAAACTTCACTGTCTCCCGCAAGATATCGTCTGTTGTTGCACTGTCCGCCGCCGGATTCCAATTGCCCCTCTGGTACGTACCCCCCAGAATAACTGTTCCATCACCCCGTGGGATCACGTACTTCCACACCGGATTGTTCCCAATCGTTCTCTTGACCGCTGGCGCATCAACAAGAACGACTTGCCCACGGATAGGATGCATTTTCTCATCCTTCACGTCTGAGAGGTACAAGCTGCCCAACGCTGAGCAATTCACTATCAGTGGTACCGTTTTCTGAACACCCTGGCCTTTTGCTGAAAATTTCTCTGCTTGAGACAGCGCATCAAGTTTAGCCTTGTATATAGTCCCGCCCAAATTAAGAAATCGCTTAGTTAGCCAAGCCAAATATTTTGGTGCGTTTATGATAACTGTATACCATTAAAAAATAACAATAAAAAAAAAGGTGTAAATAATCACTCCAGATAACAAGAATGTAGTTTTAATTATTAATCAAAATACCAGTTTCGAATTCAATCCCAATATCGCAGTTCGAAGGAATATCCTTCTTCGAAATGTATTTGGCTCCTTCAAGTGCCGTGAAATACCACTGTTCCTTGTATTCAGCCGCTGAACTGAAATCTACACCCTTAATCCGTTTAATATGCGAGTCTGGATGCTCATCCGCAAGCTTTCTCAACTCAAAAAGCGTTCGCAGCTCGATCTGTTGCAGATACGTATCCTCATTCGTAGAAAACGGGTGCCAGTTAGCGCCCGCAAACGGACTCGCCCACTTGTTGCTCATAAGATCTACGCTCTCCACTGACACATTCTCGGAAACTATCGTCACCTGATACTTCCCTGAACTCTGCAGAACGTATGCTGTCGTAATTCCCGAAATTCCAGCGCCGACAACAACTACTGGTACTTTTAAATTCTTTGTATCCATTTGAGTTTTTTTTTTTTTAAAGTACAAACTTATTATATGTAGACAAAATAAAAAGAGGCTATATATCTCGTAATTACTATCTGTCGAGTCAATATCTTAAACTGAACGACGACTATTTATATATATCGTTTTTACTATTATCTAAATTTCTCAGTTTCAGTTCTCCTCTTCATACCTACCCCTTAAAAAAAAAAAAAAACCACACCACACAGCGTTATTTAAACCAGAAATCCAATCTAAACTACACAAATAGTATTTAAATTCCAATATTAACCTTCAGTTTTATCATGACTTATTTGGATAAAACGGCGCCCTTTATTTTCAAAACAGGTTTCCTCATCTATAACGATATTTTATTATAACCAACAATAAAATCACAGGTACAATATCGATTCTCCGCACTCCACTATAATTAAAAAAGCAATAATGTCAGACTAAAATCAACACTCAACAAATTCCCACTCGATCTCTACTCGCCCCTTATCCTCGCGTGCGATCTTCTTGAACGCTGCTGGACTCAAATCAAGTCCCCATTTCTTACATCCTGGACACATATCCGTGATCCGAACCTTAACCTCCCCACTACCCTCACTCTTAGACCGTACCACTGCGCATTTCCCACACGACGGCGAATTATTCGGATTGCTCGTCGCTTCAAACTGATTTATGTTCAACGCTGCCACTAGTTCCGTCGCCTTGTGCACCGACCCACACGAACCTGCTCCTACCGATGGATCGTAGTACGTACCGCTGCCCTTGAACGTCTCTGAAACCTTCGAAGTTTCTGGCACTTTTGCTGTTTCTGGAATTTCTGTGTTCATATCCACATTTACGGGCATATCCCCACCATCCATTCCTTGCACAGCCTCTGGTCCTTGGCCCACACTCACATCTCCTTCTGGCGCTTGATTAATACCTTCATCTTGGCCATCACTGGCGACAATAGGCTCCTTCTGCACTGTCACAAGCTGGATAATACGTGCTATATTACCATCACCACCTGCATCAACAGTGTCCACCTTTCCCATAAAATACACTCGCCTTGAACTCGTGCTCTTTTCTCGATTTTCCACAGAACTTTGCGGTAATACTTGAGCGCGCCCTTTAGAACTGCTCGGTTTAGAGTTCAATCCAAAAACTGCCTTTGCTACCTGCTCCAAAACATCAATTATCCATACACCTCCCAAGTCTCCACCACCGCCCCTTGATTTTGCAATTCTTCCGATCTGCCGGCCCTTCTTCAGCCCTAACTTCCCCTTCTTCTTCAACATCGTTTTTGACCCATCGCTACTCGAACCATTCCCACCATTCACATCCCGCAAATTTAGCCCGTCAATTGCTCCCGCATAAACCTCAAACTCCTCGCGATACACTAGATCACCTTCATCACAGTCTCCCCGAGTTTCGACCTCGACTACCTCCCCGCTTGTCTCGCTCCTCAGATACTTTTTTTGGTCACATGGAACGCTTATATAAACCGAATTCACATATCCAAAAATTAACATACCGGAAATAGCTACGAGTTTAATCAAGTACATCGATATATACATACTTTCCTGCTGCTGCTTCTAATATATTTATACGCTGGTTTATATTTTTACCTTGGTACCTTTTTTTTTTAATCAAAATAAGTATACTTGAAAATATGCAAGTTATTATAGCTGATATTTATACACATTCGAATCCTTTTCTTTTTATAGCATAGTATCCAATATTACATCCGCAAACGATTATTTTTTATTTATCTATTTACTTTGAAAATTACAGCATTCAATTAGTTTATCTGTAAAAAAAAATCTAAATTGGAATACATAAAGTCAACTGAAATAATTTTATTTTGCAAAATAGTTTTTTTGTACATTGAATAATCTAAATAAAGACGAGTCTGATACATTAAATAAAAAGTTTAGTACGTTTTATAGTTTTTTTTAGGTTATAAAGAAAAGGAATTTTACGAAAATATTTAAGAGTAGTCAGCGTCGAATGATACTAAACCGATACAAAAATAGCATTATAATTGAAAGGCTAATTTTTTATATTTTTAACGAAGACTTATCATCAAAACTATATAAAAAAAAAAAGGAAAATATAGCACTGGTTTTGAGCGATACTATAAATGCAATAAAAATAAAAAGGACTTCATGTCGACGCTTTAAAACATTGCATAAAAAAAATATAAATAGATAGAAAATAAACAAATGAATGGATATCAAATTATTTAAAGACAATTGATCTCAAAAATCTTTATAAATTAAGTATATCTTTTTTAACGGAAAAATGAGCGCGAGAAATTGGGCGAGTTTTCAACGATTTCAAAGTATATATAGCTCTTAAAGTGTAAATTTACCAACCTAAAAAAATATAAATAAAAGTTCTGCAGTAAACCACAAAAGCTAAGGAATAGAAATCAAGACTTTTCCCGTAGACAAGCGCGATTCAATGAATTTATGCGCATCGATTGCTTCTGAAAGACCAAAAACTTTGCAGATATTGAATTTCAGCACTTTGCTTTCTATCAGCCCAAACAGTTCGCTAGTGGCTTGCCTAAACTCATCCTCGGTCGCGATATATCCATACAGCATAGGTCGAAGGAGAGTGATGTTTCCTTTTGCAAGCATGTTGATTTCGATAGGCGGGACTTTGCCAGAAGCGTTCCCAAAAGAAACAAGCGTGCCCAGTCGTCTAAGCGAATCGAACGAGCCTTGGAAGGTGCTTTTGCCCACACCATCAAAGACTGCATGGACCATTTGGCCGTTCGTGATCTCTCTGACTCTGGTCGCAACGTCTTCCTTGTTGTAGTAAATGATATGGTCGGCGCCGGCATCGATGGCTATTTTGGCTTTAGCTTCAGACGACGTGGTTCCAATGACTGTAGCACCCAAATGCTTGCATAGCTGGGTAAGAATCAGGCCAGTTGAGCCGGCAGCTGCGTGGATCAAAATGATATCGCCCTTTTTAACCTGGTATGATCGTTTAGCAAGACTTAGTGCTGTTAATCCGGTGATCATCATTGCTGCCGCCGAATCTAGTCCCATTCCTTCAGGTACACTCGCCATATTCACTGAATCTGCACTTGTAAACTCTGCGTACGTCGAATTATTGGCTAAATAGGCCACTCGATCGCCTTTTTTAAAACCTGCTACCCCTTCGCCGACTTCTTCAACTACCCCAGCCCCCTCGCGGCCTAGTAAAGTGGGTAAAGGCGTCGGGTATAGCCCTGTGCGGAAATATGTGTCAATATAGTTCACCCCAGAAAACGCATTCTTTACCAGGACCTGACCAGCTTTGACCTCGGGTATCTTGACTTTTGTATACTCTAGCACATCTACACCTCCAGTTTTACTGATTTGGATCGCATTCATCATTTTTAAGCTGCTCATTCCTCTGCAATTAATATTTTTCTGTGGCAATAGTCCCTTGAATTTGACTCTCATTATATATTCTCACAGTCAAAAATATCTGATTTCGAGTTCAATGTTACAACAGGAGTAAAAGGTGAGATTTTATACTTCAGCTACATTTTTCTTTCAGATTTTAAAATTCGCGTTCCACAAAAAAAGTTGCAATACTTTAGGCAAT
>LSSN01004948.1:0-25953 GCA_001970855.1 Smittium culicis | reverse complement strand
GAGCTGCTAGAGCGGCGGAGGGGGGTCGGTTGAAAAATTATTTGTTTAATATTTTTTTAACATTTTAAATATTTTTTTATTAGTTTTTGTATACTTTTAAATTATGTTTAATAAACTCTCTGAGACAAAAAAAAAAAAAAAAAATGAATCAATTTAGTATATTAATTAACTATTGGATTTTATCACCAATGTGGCCAATAATAAGTGATAAAAAAAGCTTGCCCAATTATGATTATTAAATTTGCTTAACTCTTTCACGGGCGGTAGACTATTTTTGATCTACCAAATATAGCCAATTGTGCAAATTACTTTACTAAAATTCCGAGGCTTTAAGGGGTATTGGTATGTTGTAAAATAACAGCAAATAGTAATTTCCATTATTAATCATAAACGAATCATAAAATTGATTTTTTTAAAGAGTGTTGGACGGGAAAGGGTTAATAGCGTCGGCCCCAGAAAGGGTTAACCCTTTCCTCGGAGGCAGACTATTTTTGGACCATCAAATATAGCCAACTGCGTCCAGTGAAAATCGATTAATTCCGAGGCTTTAAGAAATATTGGTATATTTTAAAATAACAACAAATAATATATTTGCTTTTAAATCATAAATGATTCATAAAATTAATTTTTTCAAAGAGCGTTGGACGGACAAGGGTAAATACATCCATTACCAACTCTTTTTTAATATAACCATAGCCACTTATTTATTTAATGAACATATAAAATCTAGCTTGCAAGTCTTGAATCTAGCATGAATACGATCACCGCCATTAACTTGAAAAAGCATTACAGGTTCAAAAATATAATAGTATAATAAAAGACTATCCAAATAAAATGCGAAATAAAGAGTTAGTATAATACTTTATACTAATATAATTTATTATTTAATTCCATTTTATTTTTTTAATAAAAAAGTAGTAAATGGTAATAAATATTTTTACTGAATAAAAATTTTAAGATTCTAATTTTAAAAAGTTTTTTTAGTATCTAATACAATATAAATTCTAGTTAATCTATTCATTATTTATAAAAAAAATTACGGTAATTTAACCCTTTCCTTTACAACACTCTTAAAAAGAATATTTATTATACTATGATTTAAAAATAGTTTATACTCTACTGCTATTATAAAATATGCGAATGTTTCTTAGATCTCAGAATTAAATAATTATAATTAAACACAGTTGGCTATATTTGAAATCTCAAAAATAGTCTACTTCCCGTCAAAAGGTTAGATAAAAAATTCAATATGATTTTATTATAGATAAGATAAAAAAATTTTATTTAACTAAATCAAATTAATTTGCCCTTTCATGGACGATAGATAGTAAGTGAGTTTCAAAATATAGGTAACTGTATTCTATAATAGCATTCTAATTCTGAGAATCATTGAGATAGTGTTATAAAGTAAAGTAACAGCGAACAGCAACTTAATTTTAATTCTAACTAATCTTTAAATTCATTTTTTAAAAAAGAGTTGGACAGGATATGACTTAAGCAAATTTATTAGCGAGTCATAAACATACTAGAATATCTATTGAGTCGATTAGAATCAACTTTGAAACTTGTAAAAAATTGGTTGATGCGTTATAAAGTTTTGGTTGATACATTTAGAATCAGACTTGGGATGTACTTATGTAGTTTGGAAAAAAAATTCTATAGCGTCACGAAATTTTTTTATAGAAATTGCTTGGACGATATCTAGAATCAAAAGAAACTTTTAGAAACTCGATTGACACTCCATGTATTCGTTGCGATAATCAGAGAACATGGCGTATCATATATTGATACTCCACATAGGATTATACTAGGCTTAGTATCTTTTAAGAGTTCCTACTAATTTCTAAGCTCGGATGAATGGAAGCATCTGGCGTCTTTCACTTGAAGTTAAAATCGCCAATTAGTGAATCTCTTTATATATAACCGGCATCAAATAATATAATGTGTGTATATATTTTTCTCTTTAGAAACTAATAATGGCTTGCGTTCGAATTATCTTGCTAGCAAGGTTATTTTACAATAGATAATCTGGTTTTTCCGAACCATGATTACTACTTATCACATGCATGGTATCTATTGAGGATATGACGAAAGTAGAAACCGATTTCCTGTATATGGCTTTAATTTTATTCTAAAGTATGATAATTTAGTTTTATTCTTGACTATCTAAATATATTTGCAGCACATTCTCGTAAAAGTGGAATTTGATAGCTTTTTTTTTCGATAAATTTTGGCAATTTAATTAAGTAACATAAGTTCATATGCAACATATTTATTTTTGTTGATATCTCAATATACATAGCGTCGTTAAACGTGATAATATCTGAATTTATACTTGATTATCGTTTTTTTGAAAAAAAAAAATATCAATTACAAGACTCTATATACCTTGTATTATTAAGTCACGCCGCTGATCCACCGATCCATTAAAAATCGATTTTTTTTAATCTTGAGGAGGTGATTTTTCAATTTAGGATTATATAATAAACATATTTTCCTGATTTAACATGAATTAGACAATCGAAATTTTCTCTAGGCCTTGAAAATATATCTAAATTCCATAATAGTTTTATGAATGATATTTTTAGAAGATTGAACCAAATTTTCTGCATTTCTATAAATGCTAGCATCTATTGATATAAAACATATCTTTCCCATTATTATGACCAACTGAAAGCCAGAAAATTAACTCATTTTTCTCGGATGTCCGGAAATCAGCTGTACTATGCTTTCAAAAAGTTATTCTCATAGATAATTATCCTGCTTAAAGCGAAAAAATGGGATATCATTTATATTTAACGCTTGATATGGCAAAGAAAATTTATTCTACACTGTTACCTTGCTCGAATCATATTCTGTTTTTGATTAAAATTAGAATGAACGCTACCTGGAGACATGTGTTGGTTTTTAGACACTGAGATAATATTTATTCTGGAATATCTGGTGGTCTTTTTTTACTTATTACAGCCAAATTTAGGGATTCAGGATAGCATATTAGTATTTTAAAATTACATAAGAATATGTTTAATTATTTTCTAGATGCACAGAGAAACCATACCTAAAATAATTAATTTTATTCTTTATGATGTATATTGTATCATCTGTTGAGGCCAATATTATTGGACAGTATTTTGAATATACTAATAGTTAGTAGGTACTAAGATAAATTCACAGAATTTATCAAGTTCTGTTGTTCCTGGAAAGGATTTTTTCCCGTTTAATTTTATTGATTTATTTTTCGAGAGCTTCAAAATCTAGATTTACAGTTCTTTGAGAGTAAAATATTAGCTCGTTATTTCAGATTCTTCAATTTCTAGCTCTTCAGCTTTATATATCATTTAACCTTAGCCTTTATAGATTAGCGCCGATTTAATTACTCGAGATTTGAAATTGGAGCTATAAAATCCTTCAATTGTAGATTCTCTGCTATTATAAAACTATTAGCCATATCTTTTATAATTCTAACCTTGCTCGTATATAACCTAAGAGTCACATTTCATGAATTCATTCGGCTAACTAAATAATTTTTCACTTTATTAGACATTTAATAAGACTTATAGTCTTTTATCTTGCACCAAAGATGTATCAGCTTAAGTAAATTAATGTTGTGTATCATTTGGATACATCCTTTGAATCTCCCAATATTAGCAGATAGTCAAAATAACCATATTTCCTGGAGCTTTCCCACGTATAATTACAAATAAATTAACATTCAAAAGATAAACTGATGAGAAACTAATAAAATGAAAGAAAATGTGGTTATTTTTTAGATTTATGTTGTGAATTTTATTTTTTTGAAGCTTCGAATATAAAGAGCCTCTGATTTTATTGGATAAACATAAAAATCAATGTCCCTTATTTTAAAAAGAAAAGAAGAAAAGGCTAGTAAAACACTACCGATAAGATAAAAATAAAAAATATTAATATAATACCAATAGCAACTGAAATCGTATACAACTTTTAGATCACCATAGTTTTATAAAAATTTAATAATCCCAAAAAATTATTATAAAATAAAAATATATTTAAAATTATATTGCATTTTTTTAGTTTTAAATTTAGTTTTAAAAGTTAGAAAAATAAGTGTCAAAATATAAAAAATAGTAAAAATTAGTCAAATATTAAATCTTTTATATCCATATGAATAATTTTTTTAAATAATGAATCTAATTGAAAACTTCAAATTTTAAGCTTTGATACTTAGATTTTATTTATATTACTTTATTTTCGATCAATAAAATCATAAAATTCATCGCGCTTAAACTCTTAATTGAAAATAAACGTAGTTTTGCATTAAAATCTACCACGATTTTTCTTATCTCTTGTTCTCGAACTAGTGATAGAACCAGAAGTGAAATTTTGAAATTTTTGAGCTGAGCTACATTCCTATTCGGGTCACAAAAAAATTTATTATTTTGCTATTTCACAAAAAATTCAATTATTTCTTGCATGGTTTTCGGGTTAGAATGCTAATGAAATTATTATCCAGATCCAAATAGAACATTTAATGCTTAGTATGGATCATTAGAAATATCTGATTGTTGATCCATACTTTAAATTCAATTTCATAAGCCCAGGGATTCTCTGTATCTATCTGAATTCTTTATGATAGCGAAAATATTTCTACAGAAACCAGGTTCTCTGCATTTTTTCTGAAAAATGTCTCAATTTCACATTAATAATGAATTTTCCTCTGTCAGAATTTTTTTACATTATAAATCGATATTTTTCATTCAGCGCTACAAGACGAATGTTAGTGGTAGCTTATTTGAAAAAAATTCATAATATTTTACTTCTTTCAGAGTGAAATATCGATCCTTTTCTAGAAAAATATTCGTACTGACCCAATTTTTTTTTCGGAGCTTCTCACATAGAGCGATATAATGCCCATTTTTCTGTTATCTGGAGTCTTCTCGTGGAGCCTACTGTTACTCGATTTGACAGCCTCATATTATTTTGAAAAAAATTGATTTAGTGGCGTATTATTTTTCTGAAAAAAAGTTAGAGCTGTAGCTTCATGGGTTACCTGATTAGGTTTGCTTATGATGCTATTTGTGTACTTTATTTCTAGATATCTCGAGTAATTTTATAGTTTTCTGTTCACCTCTCCGGTCTCTGGCAGGAAATCAGTTATTCAAGTCTTTCCTGATCTATGAGCAACTTTTAACAGATTCGATGAGTATTTGTCGTTTCCACATAAGATATATCAGTCAATGAAGATTGATCTACTACTCATGAGTAGCGGCTGCTGAAAATCCGTAAATTAGAACTCATACGGTGCAGATAAAAAGCTAATGTTAATTATTATCTACAATATAAGGATATCTTGTTTTTTATCGATGAATAAAGTGGTATTTTGGACTTGTGGATACCGCTTTTGTTATTTATCTTGAATGAAAGCAAATTTATTCTTTTTTTACATCGATTGAAATGATTTAATTAGTAGTGGTGACTGGTTTCTTATTCATAAAAGTCTATTAAAATAGTGAATTATATCTTTAAATTTTTCATCAGTAATCGTAGTGCAGGTATATTCACTTTCAATTGAAGAAAGGTTTTTTATAAGCTCTGCATAATCAGTTTAGCTTTTCACAAATATTATTTTACTTTCATTGGTATCATATGAATCTATGTTATTCTCCTTTATGTTCAAGAAATTCTTAGCTAAATATGAGGGCTCCTTAAACCGAAATTGATAAAAGTATATCCGTATCATATAGTCTTGAATCACTATCTATAATATTTCGAATAAAGCTTTAATAAGTATAATAATGAAAATATTATAGTTGATAAAATAATTATGTATAAGAAACGATGCCAAGATTGTCAGATATTTACTTTAAAATTTATCAGCAAAAAAATTTAGTTAGCTCTTTTTTTTTTTATTGAGTTTTTTTAATGAATTACTAAAAAAATTTGAAGTTATTAAATGTAAGTAAAAGAAAAATCCTACTAAATTTCACAAATCTAGTTGAATTCAATTTTTCTAGACTCTCCTAGTTCAAAATTTAAAAAAAAACCACATGATTTTTATTCGAATCCAAATTTTTTCGAATTTGAAGGGCTTTTTGGTTTGGAATTGCTTTTATCCCATGTCTACTGCTGTGGCTTTCAATCTTTCGAATAGACCTTGCGATTCGAGTCTAATTTTTGATAGCGAAAAATATACTCTATCTCAATGTATGTAACATATTTCTATTGCGTGTAAGATTTTAATATTTAGAAAAGCGTTTTTAAATACACCTAAGCTTTCGAATAATTGCCTTTCGATGCATATTTTATCTGTCGCTATTTTATTAATAGATTTTTCGTTAATGGATTTTAAAACTTTTACCTAATATTCTTTCATGTTTCGGAATTCTGAGTATATATGTTTAGTGTCTTCTTTTTCATCTAGGGAGTAGTTAAATCTATATTTTATTGTACTATATGGGTGCCATTTATTCAGCTTATATGCATTTATCGTTTAACTTATATAGAGCGGCCAAAGGTGACTTATTATTTTTGAGTCAATTTTCATTTTTTTGTATACGAGTTTAATCAATTTCTGTGATTTTTTCTGATATTCCTGGGTCGTTCCAATTTAAACCGATTTATTTTTGCTTTCATTTGTTGTATGCTTTTTTTATTGTCCTGGTTTATAGTATTCTCGATTTTATTTTCTCCGCATAGTATTATGGCTTTTTTGTATTATATTTAATGTTTTCAGTTGTGATTTCTTTTATTAGTCTAGTATTTTGAATTTTTTCAAATTTTATATCATTTTTTCTGGCAGAAATTATATATTTTTTAATATTATTTGTTTCATCGTATTTATATACCATACCTGATAAAATTCTTAAACATGTTACTTTTTCATTATTGAGCATCTGAATACCTGGTTTGTTTATTTTTACCTCAATAAAATTGTAAATGAATTTTATTTCTATTTTCCATAGATCATTTAATTCCCAGCTAGAAGTGTCATTGTAATTAATCGTTGCTGTTTTTAAAAATATCTTAATTGTGCATTTCATAAAGAAATATTTTTTAATTTTGCTGGTTGATTTTTTATTATCAATTAATAGTTCCTGTATGTTTATTTTATTTTTACTGTATGATTATAGTATGCCTATGTTATTTTCCATTTCACGGTTTGAGGTTTAAGACCAGCTTTTTTTTTTTTGCACAACTATTCTTAGAAAAATTTTATAAATATGCTTTGATTTTGTGTCTCCGCATCCAATAGTCCCATTTCTCTGTTTTTATTTTATTTTTTCAGCGTGGAGTATCAGACTACGTTTTTTCTTGTGTTTCATATGAAGCCAAATTTTTTTTTTTACATTTGAAACGAAGTTTTTGTTAAACGGTATTAGATGTGAAATATATCACAGTTTTGATATTAGTTGGATATTTTTAACAACTATTTTACCACATAAAAATATTTTTCTATCCTTCCAACTATTTATTTTAATTTTGCACTTTACTTCCTCTGTGTTCGCCCGTTTTTTGATGCCTATTTTGCAAAAATATAATCCCAAGTATTTATATTCTATCTTGGTATTATTCATTATTCTGAGAATTTCACTGTTTCTTTTGGGTTTCCTATTTGTGTCATTATTGATTTTTTTTTATATAAATTTAGAACTGAAGCTTCGCAGTGTAGTTTTAATATTTTATTAGTGATTATCATCTGATCTTTGTCTATAATAAATATTGATATATCGTTTGATATGCTTAAGATTTAATCAACAATTTATCATTTCCTATAACTTGCAACTTTTTTTAATCATGAATTACATCGGTTCTATCAAATACTATATAATAGTGGATATAAGGTGTCACCTTGTTGAAGCCTTTTAGTTTTGCATATGTAGCAAGATATTTGTTTGCCAATTTTTATACTTGCTTTATTAATAGTGTATAGGCTTTTTATAACATATTTATTTTTTCATTTATTCAAAAAATTTTCATCCAGGCATATAGACATACTCACATACACTGTCATATTCTTTTTCCTGGTCCAATTTTATAACACATTCACATATTTTTTCAGGATTTTTATATGATAGTTCGGTAAAAAATTTCAATTATGTAATATTTTCAAATATTGATCTACCTTTTATAAATCCAGCTTAGAATTCTCCAAAAATGTTTTTTTTTATTTTTTTCATTCTACCAGATAAGATTTTTGTTTTATTTTTTTATAACAGGCAATAAGCCTTATTGATCTCCAATTTTTTTTTCTTTAAAGTCTTTTTTTAAGAGCTATAATAATTATGTATTTTCGCTTAACGCATTAAATTCATTAATACATGACTGACTGTTATATATTTTTTCTAGTATTTTCGCAACACTGCTTTTGAATTTTTTATAAAATTTATATAAAAGCCTGACCAAGCTAGGTGATTTCTATTTTGGGCTCTATACTATTTCCTTTATCATTTCAATTAGTTATATTAGACATTATAGAGTTGTGTTTTGTTCAGAGGTAATTTTATCTGTAAATTTTCTAGCATTATAATTTGAGATTGATTATTAATCTTACTCCTAAGTAGGTTCGAGTAAAATTGGCAGATTTTTTTTTTCCGATTTCTATTGAGACGTGTGCTACTTCTTTTTTTTCTTTATATAATGAATCTAAGTTTGAAATTTTTTGATTTTTTTTTAATTATCCAAAAAAAATATCTTGAGGATCTTTCTCTGTACTCGCTCCATTTAGCTCTTGATCTTACTACCAGTCCATTTATTCTATTTAATTTCAGCTTTCAAAGCTCTCTTTTATATTTTTCAATTCTTTGAGTTATTTTATGCGGGATATTGGATACTCCCAATGTATTGTATTCAATTTCTACATTTTTTTTGAAGATTATTAATTTTTTCAGCAGCTTTTTGCTCTTTTCCAGATTTAATAATAAATATCTTAATTTTTTGTTAGCATATGCACAAATTCTGTATCATCTAGGGAATTTCTTTTGATGTGGTGTTCTATGCTATGTGGTCTTTTTATTTACATAGGTTATATTCTTCGGGTTTGAATTGTTGAGTTTCCATATTTCTGAAGATTTTTCAGGGTCTTTTTTTTATTTATTGTAAATTAATTGTTACCTAAACGCATTTTGATGCTCATTAGTTTGTGGTCCGAGAAAGGGAAATTCATCAGTTCAATGCCTTTAAATTTTATACTCTGGTTTTTTGGTATTATTATGTGGTCGATTCTCGACATGATAACCCTAGAATTTTCCCATATGTATCCTTTTTCGTATTCATTTATTACGTTCCATACATCTTTCAGTTCCATTTCTGTTATATGCAGTTTTATTATACACCATTCTCTTCCTTTCTATCTTGGGGGCCATCTGAATAAGTAGTTGTTTTGAATAATTTTGAAAATTTTTGAAATCTCATAATAATAATGCGTTTTATTTTTTTCTTACTTCAAATATTTTATGTAAATTTGCAGCGTATTTTTTCGTTTCTGATTGTAAATATAGGTTAGTTATATCGATTTAGTTATCAAACATTGTTACTGAAATTTTAATACTAAAAATTTACTTGCTTGTTGGGTGTATAGCTGTTTTTTTTTTTTTTTTGATTTATAAAAAAAACAACAATAAAACTCAAATTTAGGTTAAAAAATTAAATAAGATAGAATAATATAAAAGTATGTTTTTTTTGGGGGGAGTTTTGTCATGTTGTAATTTTTTTTGGAGTTGTTTTTATTTATTGGGCTGATTTTTAAGATTACAGATGTGGTCCTTTTTTTTGTTTTTTGTATTGTTGTTGGAATTCGATACTTAATAGAGTACTATAAATGTTTGGAAATAAAATTATTCTTTTTTTAGTTTTAGGGGTAATTTTTAAGGATGTAGGTAATAAATAATTCCTTTTTTTACAAAGATTTGCAAGAGAAAATAACAATTTTGTCGAAGTCGGATACAAGGGGCAGACAGACTTAAGGTATTTATAGAATTTTATTTCTTCTTTATTTTTACCCTTTGTATTGTGCTTATGTATTATCCTCTTTGTTTTCAATTATCCAGAACATTCTTCAGGATCTAGGCTTTCGAATATAATGTAGTGTTTTAATATTATGATATCCTATATGAATTAATTATTACTTTAATATACACTCCCTTGTACCTTTTTCTAGGTTTTCATTAGGTACAGTGGTCGAGAACTATCGTTTTACCACAGACAATACTCTTCATTCACCATAGATTTTAGAATTAATATTGTATTGTTGTTTATTAATTTAGCAAAGTGTTTTGTAAATATACTTGTGTTCCCCCAACTCTTTACCCATATTTGTATGTCAGACAGTTGCTAGTTTGTTAGGCACGAAGGTAGGAGTAAAGACAGGCCTAAGGTTGAACTGAGACTGAAACTAAAACTGAATAAGGCTAAAAATTTGACTAAAAAATTGGCTAGGACCAAGATAGTGTTATTTATTTAATATTATATGGATAATATATATTTAGTGGGATAAATATTATAAAATAAATAATACACTTAGATTTTTTAGAAAGATGAAAAAAAGGTTACCCTTTTATACTTTTGAAAAAAAATCTAAATGATGTTATTAAATAAAGATAGTTATAAAACTATTAATAATTTTCAAATAATAGCTTGCGGAATATTATGAAATGTTCTAGAAGGTTCTAGAAGCGACTGCAAATAATCTATGGGTAACATTCCATATTATTCCATTGTATTCCAAAATGTTATATGATGTTCTTTGATGTTCCATTAGGTTCCATTGTATTAATTGATGTTCTATGATGTTACATTGTATTCCATAATGTTCCATAAAGTTCTAGAGTGTTTCTGTACATAACATAGTTCATTATGGTTCTCTTTTATTTTTTTTACCATAGTTTTACATTTATTATTATCTAATAAAATGGTTCGGCCATTTTGTTTTCCCTAGAGTTACCACCTGATAAAATTTTAAATTTACATTATATTTAATTATTTAAAAAAAATATTTTATAATGAAATTCGTAATATAACTTTATGTGTCGTAATTTCATTGGTAATGAACCAATCCACCGAATACTTATATATATCTTTTATCTGTCTTTATTCAAATTTATTATCAGTTCATTAAATTCATCCAAAACCAGTATAATATAATACTAAAAACTCAATTATATCCTAAATATCTATTTATATTCAGCATAATCCTTTCAGGGAAAGGTTATATTGTCCAAAAAGCATTTCCTTTATTTAAATCCATCTTTTATTACTCTCACCTAGTATCTTCTAACAAATTAAATTATAATCATTATAATTACAATTATACAGAAGCCAATAATCTATTTTTGATAAAAGAAATAAATTTAAAAGCAAAAAAAAAAAAAGTTTTATTATTGTTATTATTATCTAAATGTTATTGTGATACTATCAAAGATAAAAATTCATTGGTAATATAAAGAGAAAGGTGTGATATAATAGCAAGAGAGGCTATTTTATCTTTAAAAACAACTCTTGGTCATGAATAATTTAAAAAGAACTTTTTTATCATTTTTTGGAATTAAAAATACTTGATTAATTTTATAAGAATGTAGAATTTTTAAAATAGAAACGTCATATATTATGAAATTTCCAAAATTTAGGATGATAGATATTACTGACAGAATATCTCTCTTCATAAAAATATAGATATAAATACCATAGTAAATTATATCAATTATGTAATCAGTGAGTGTTATATGCGCATTTAAAAAGGCTTATATATAACTCAAATATGATATGCTGACTACTCATTCAAAATCTAAAATAAATATAATATTTTTCAAGTAGACAGTTGAAATTTTAACAATGCATTTTATAGTTATATTAGGTTTCTCTTTTTTGATCTATTATGTTTATCTACAAAATTTAAATTATTATTTTTGTTATCTGGGTGATTCTGAACAAAGAAAACACTTTGTTGCAGTTTACGTTCATTTGAATTAATATTTTAAAATGATAAATTATCGATCGAGTATTTTAGGAAATTTAATTTTACTATTAAATTTTTCATTTTAAAAATATTATTTGCTAATGAATTACTATTTTTTTTTATTGGATAATAATAAAATATGAAATTTCATACACTGTAACTATTTATATATACAAGTGCGCTCTTTTTAAAGAATTCCACATCTAGTTTAAATTTATCTGTTAAAAATAGAATATTTATTTATCAAGATGTGATAGTTCAAAATGATTGAATGCATACATCGCGGTAAGGCTAAGGATATTAAAGTTAAAATAAATTTTTAATGAACTCTATTGATCCAGAATAAAGTTATATATAATATATAAAATAATTAAAGATAATATTTAATGACCATTGGCATTGAGTTCGTCTCAAAATATAACATAAATTAGCTTATACAAACCAAGAGTATTTACTATATGATATGCTACTTGGCTAATAACGAAGCCGAATAAATATCAATATTTTATACAAGACTAAAAAAATATCGTATTAATTGAAAAATTTGATTATGAGTATATTCTTATAGAGTTTATATTTTATATTTATTTGAGCTAAAATAGTATAATGCCTTTAAAGTATTGACTTTTTTTAAAAAAAATACACAATTTGCCTATTTCGTAAAAATTTAAACAATAATAGTAAATTATTAATAAAAAAAACATATACAGCCAATTAAGTCTAACAAAATTATAATTAGTTTACAGTTTAATCCAAATTTCATACCTAATCATAAAAAAATTAACTTTTATTGCTTCGTATCCCTTATTCAAACAAATAAAATAAAATAAAATAAAATTTATATCTTAGAATGAATACCGAAAAAAAAAGACTTCGACATGGAAACTACCCAAACTACTATGGTTACAGAAATCCTGGAGACTGGAGAAATGATCCCCGCCTTTCCGCGATCCCAAAAGAAATTTTTGACAATTCTATGTGTATCGATATAGGCTGCAATACAGGAATCCTTACTATAGAACTCACGAAAAAGTTTTCTATTTCAGAAATAGTTGGTGTCGATATAGACCAGAATCTCATCAAAACCGCAAGAAATAATTTATACTTTGCTAATTCATTGCAGAATCACATAAAAAAAAACGAAAGTATAGAGTTGATTGAGTCACAAAGAAATAGTAATTGTTGTGATAAGCGTATAGATTACAATTATTTTCCTATCTCGATGCCTATTCTCTTTGGTACCTTGCCTTGTAGACCTTCTCGATTGAGAAAAATGGACGATTTCAGTAATAGTAAGGATTTAAAAAATGATAAAAAAGAAACATTTACTATACTAAACAAGAATTTAAATAATAAAAAAATAACCACAAGACAAAGCTTATCTGAAAAAATCAAATTTTACTACCTTGATTACTTGAATGATGAAACTAATTGGATCTTTACGGAAAAAGCTGATGTTATATTTGCGTAAGTTCACTATATTTATTTTTCCTTTTACAAATTGTTTAATTCATATTAAATTAATGCTCTTTTGTAACAATTATTTCTATTCTTTTATATAATATAAAATAAAGCCTTAGTATTACTAAGTGGATTCATTTAAATAATGGCGACGAAGGAATACAACGTTTTTTTCGTAAAATATTCTCATCCTTAAAAAAAGGTGGTTATTTCATTTTAGAACCTCAACCTTGGGACGGTTACCGTAAAAGGTCTAAAATAACAGAGGTAAAAAATTTTTTAAACAAATATTTTCGTATACATAATATTAGGTTATTATCAACTATTATCATTTTTTAGGAAATGCATAAAAATTATTCCGAAATAAAATTAAAGCCAGAGAACTTCTCAGACTACTTGTGTGATTTTGTAGGATTTAAAGTCGTTTCAAATATATCTGTTGCAAACGATAAAAAAAATGGCAAGTATTTAATTTTCGTTATTGAATCATAGTCCAATAATTGTGTTGATCGTCTATTAAAAAAATTTCTGTATATAAATTTTCTTCTAATTATCATTCAAAATAAAAAAATTTATTAGGTTTCTCAAGGCCCATGATAATTTTACAAAAGCCATTATAAAACTCTCCAACTCTGGTGCTAAGCTTAAAAAAGAAAGCGTTTGAACTTATCATAAAAACAAAAATCGTCATCCCTACTTAAAATTATTTTTTTCATCAGATTTTTTGATTGGCTATTCAATTTTATACTTCTAAAAAGATTTCTTAATATTTTGAATATTGTCCAGAATTGAATATTTCATCTCCTTTAACACCTTCTTTGAACCAACTTTCTAGTAAAAAAAATAAATATATACATGATTTCAATCTAATGTTTTTTAACCAGGTCTAGAGATTTGTAAATACCTCATTTATATAATTATATCAATTAGATACAAAAGTTTAATTGAATAAATGAATTATTTTTTTATTTTTGATGATATTATTCTCATTTCTATTGGTATAACTGAGGATCTAAAATTTATCGCCTTTTTTTTATTCTGCTACCTTGATATGAAAGACCACTTCATGTGCTTCTAGCCATCCATTGTCGATTCAATATTTTTTATATCTAAATCCAAATTTGGGATAGTATTCATAGTCACCTTTCATAATCACTTTACAGACTGATAACTGCTTTTTATTTCACACCGTAGTATATTTTCCGAGTTTAGCCATATTTCTGACTAATTGCGAAAGGGAATGATCAAGTTTGCCACAGTTATTTGAGTGGCTTGTACCAAACACTAACCCAACTTCACAAGCAACACTTTTTACTCTTTATTATATATTTGTTTATAGTAAGATATAAAATAACTTGTATTTTTAAATTTTGTCATCTTTTAATCTTATCAATATGTATTCTTATAGAATTCCAAGTCATCTTGAGGTGATGCGAGTATTATCACAACTTGAAGATGAAAATGTGTGTTTTAAACAAGCCGTGTGGCATATTTTTCATATAAATATTATGGCTAATATTTATAACGCAAGAAATATTCATAGAAGCTCTAGCAATATAAATTTTCCAAGTATGATAAAAATGGAATTTCATTTTATAAATCTATAAATTTAAAATGTTTTATTAATTATTATTAATAATACATTGATATTAAGCTATTATGATTAAAATTTTCATTTAATTTTCAGCTTATTGATGTTTTTAATAATATTCGTTTTTTTTTTTTCAAGAATGGTTATTAGAAATTATTTTGCTTAATAATTTTAGTCGAATCTTATTTTTTTTAAAAATTATATATTGCGTTATGGAAATTATTTTATATTTTTTGAAATGTATCAGCAATATAGAAAATTATATAAACTCAACATGAAGTTAAGTGCAAATAAATATTGAATCTTTTATTTATTTGACACGTTTAGTAAACTAGAATCTAAATGCCACATTATTTATTCTTCGAATCGTTTATATCTTAATCCCAAAATGTAGAACTATTGGACAATGTGATAGAAATTGCATATCTCATTTTCCACGCTTTTCACACTTTTTACTACAGCCTCTTAACTAAAGTCTATATAGCCAAACATTTGCTACATTTTGCATGAATTGTTGTTATTTGTGTCTTGGAATTTTTATTGATAATGATTAGCTGGTTAATCAGCGCTATTCCAACTAGGTATGATACAAATGTCAAAATCAATATAAACTTAATTTTCAACCTCATATCAACATAACAAAACACGCGGCTAAGAAAAAAAATGGAGAAATTTCATATTCGTATAACAAGAGATAAGAGACATTGTGTTATCTTCCTGATGATTATGTAGAGAACAGCTATCAATATTTAAAAAGCCACTGAAATAAAAGGTGGAAATATTGTGTTTTATTTATAACTCAGCCAGTTCTCCTGAAGCAAATTACTTTTAAACATGCTGTAAACTACTTGAAATTCTGTATTATACCACAAAGTAAATCGTTTAATGATACTCGAAATATTTTCAATTATTTGTTCAGCAAAAAAAAAAAACAAAAAAAAGGGCGGTGAAGCCCTAAAAAACAATGCCGCATAACACATATAAACTTTACGATCAAGTGGAGTTAAATATGAAAGAGCATATAACTAATACTATTTTTCAAAGCTCTTAAATTTTTATTTTACTAGATTATAAAAGGTAATATAAAGGTTTTACTTTTTGGAGAACAATTTCAATATTCAATATTTATTTTTCATTTCATAAATTTCACATCAAAGGAAAAAAAGTATCATAAAACATATTTCGCTTTTTATTAGTCTTTACAAACATTGATTATTTTCAAACTATTTATTTGTCTCTATAAATTAGTTTTAATTGATATTGCTCGAAAAAAAAAAGCAAATTAATAAGCGCATCAAATCATAAACAAACAATAGCATACTGCAAGCTCATAATTCATATTACATACATTAGCATCGCTTAGTTCATACGAAAAACAAAGCAAATAAAAAGTAAAAAGGTAAAAATTTACATATTAATTTATATTAAAAAGTGCTAAAATACACTATAATAAAAATTGAATCAGTATAAAGTGGAGGTTGTGGTAGTTCTGAAGAATTGTTAGTGGAGATGGAGGTAGAAGCGGGGAGTGAAGGCGAATGGAGGAGGGAATTATTTTGCCCTATACTCCACATAAATATTTATCAATTTTAACATAAGAGCTGATAATAATTTTCAGCTTTAGTTAGCTATATTTTTAGGGAAATTCATAATATATTATTTCTTTAAAAAAATTTAAATGAATCCTTCTATACAATATAAATTTAAATTTTCCATGATATTAATGTGGAGCAGACTTGAAAAAAAAATATATAAAAAATCAATTTTTTTTTGAATTGGTTATTAAAACCTTTCCAAATATTTTAATTTTTTTTTATTGAAATCGTACATTCCACTTTTCATTTATTTGAGCTAAAAATTATAAACTTTTTATCAAACAAAAATCGAGTACAATATACTCAGATACTTTTAATATACTTCTACTGTTACTAATATTACTGTATTATTATTTTACTTTGTACTTTTATTACCCTTCGCCTTTACAAAGAGATAGGATCTTTTAATATATTCTCGAGCTTTATCTCTCCGCAAATTGGTAGTATACCGCTATTATTTATATCAAGTATTAATAGAAACCACGATTTTATAAAGCTGTCATTTATTTGAATTATTTTTTATCCACTCATAACTTCTCCTACCACATTTACTTTAGTCGGTTTACTTTTAAATCTGTTATTTTATTTAGGATTTAGCACTCAAACAATATATACAAAACATAATTATTACTTGACTTTTTTTATATATCATTATATTAAATATATTTTAAACTGATATATATATATAGTACCTGAATAATCAACTTGAATTTTTCGCGACTAAAGGAATATACGAGAATAAATAAATAAACATAATTTTATTTATTTATTCAACTGACTGTTTTGAACAAGTATGGTTTATTTTATTTTATTATTTATTTTTTAGCGACTATTTTATTAAAATTTTCAATTGTATAAAATTTATAATACATAAAAATAATCTTATTTTTATATAAATATAAGGATATCAACCAACGCAATAAAAAAAAAATTGATAATAAACACGAGGGGGAAACATTTGGGGGGAAAACTACATACTCACTTAAGCAAATAAGAATTTTTTATAAAAAAGAAAAAAAAGAAACGATGCACGAAATTTTACAACCTTCGAACACACCGCAATCCAGAGGAAAAGGCTTCTGCAAATTGTTTTGCAGATACTGTAGCAATAACGTTTGCACAATGGGAATGAGAGTAAGAAAGGATTAATTTAATCCATAATTTATATACTATAATTCTTTTATATCCCATACACTCCTTCCATATTATAAGAAGACTAGTCTGCATGGTTCGATTTCATCATCTAGGCTAAAATCTTAATTTTATATATTTATATGTATATGTATATCTGATGAGATAATATATGTATAAAAATAAAAATAAATAAAGAATGTATGTTTATCAAGCAGGGTGCGGTTTGATACGCTTCGATAAATATAGGCCCATTTTACATTATTATCAATGCTAAACTCTAATAAATCCAAATATTATAAAAAAAAACATTAAATTTATTCTCTTTATATACTTTTTAACTAGGCTATTTTGCTGGCTGATAATAGAATCGAGCTTTTTTCAACCGATAACCCGCCAATGTCGTAAGTTTATAAAAAGAAGAATAAAAGTTCATTTTTATTTTTACATTCGTCAAAGAAAAATTAAAAATTGATAATATTTATTGATAACAATGTATATAAAATCACACCACTCTAATTTAGGAAAATCCAACTTATTGGGCCTGACTACACAACTCGCTCATGTAACTGTAAAATAAGGAATATAGCATGTTTAGGATGGTATGCTAAGAAATAAGATAAACACATATATATAATGTAAAGATCAGAGCTAATTTTATTTTATTTTTGATAATAGTGGAAACGAGATAGGTTATCATATTACTCAGCCATGCTTGGATTGTCTCAAGGCATGCAATAATGGACACTTCTGGATGTTTTTAACTGAGAGCGTCGTCCCAATAGAAAAAATGGAGTCTGCTGGCAATTCCATTTTTCGCTTAATCAATTTACAAACCGATTTTGATTCTGAAGACGTGTCTTCGGCAAAAAAAATAGGAAATATCATATGTAGATGATCAATTTTTTTTTTGTTCAGAATCCTTTCACAAATATTAAAAAAGTAAAAATCAAAGCTATTGTTTTCTCCTCAGGTTAGGACTTATCTTCGTTCTGTATGTTATGTCGTTATGAATGAGTGAATTAATTTTATTATTGTTACGATTATTTTTTCCACGTTAAGAGTAGCCGGAGACGTAAAAATAAATTATATAAAATAAACGAAAAAATTGTTACATGAAAACAATAATGTACCTTGTGAGTATTTAGCTATTGCTTTGTTATAAATAAATAAATCTACCTTATTTAAAATTGTAATTGTAATATATTCATCTTTGTTCCACAAAATTTAACTTTAATAGGTATTTTAAATCAGCAAACTAATTACATTCAAAGGAACCCTCGCAATTTTTATAAAAAATAAACTTTTGTATTTTTTCTATATTCAATTTTGATTATGTACTTTTTAAAAGAAAAATTAATTATATTAATAGCTATAATAGCATTAGCCCTTTAAATATTTATAATTCTAAAATGAAATACTGAATTGGCTTATTTTTATAGTTAATAAAAAGCCAAACGTGGTTGAAAGGATTAAGAATGTTTTGCTCATAAATGGATAGAGTATTAGCTCGTGATATTTGGATTTGATTTAAGCAGGCTTTTGTTAGTATTTTAATCTCGTTATAGTATCAAAAATTGTTGAAATATTATGCTGATATTGAAATTTTAAATATACGGGTTGATTACATTTTACAACTGTTTCACTTTAAACCTAAAATTCTAATTGAGCCAGAGCTATTGGCGGCGATCAAGTTATTTGTCTTGTTTTTCCAGCAAACAGCGCTAACAAAAAATGGTGTGTCCTTTTCAGAGATTTCATTAGTCTATTTGAAAAAACAGAGAGTTAACAAATTAAACTTTTTAAAATTAAAGGAAATAAATATTGATAACTTGCCAAAAGAGCATTTTGATTTCCAAAGTCATATTTAGCTAGAGGCCTAGATAAACCAACATTGTACGCATAGACTGTATTGTTTTCACTTCCACACGCAATCCAACCTTCGTCATTTACTCCTAAGCCAACAAAGTTCTTTTCATTTGTATGCCCTAAATAAGTTTTAACGCAGGTGTTTGATTTCAAGTCCCAAAGTTTCAAGCTACTGTCTGTTGACGCTGAAACAATCAGATCGTCAGAAATAAACCTGACATAAGAAACAGCCTTCCTGTGCTCTTTTAAAACAGCTAGCGGAGTTGTAGGGAATCGAAGGTCATAGCAATGAACATTATGATCTGAAAAGTAGTTAAAAAATATAGTATAAATAGTTAAAAAATATAGTATAAATAGTTAAAAAATAATGCATAAATAGTATAAAAAAAGGGAATAAAGGTATAAAACAAATGTAAAAAAAAAAAGATAGCTAAAAATGTTGATATATAGTTATGATGGAGTATGAGTGAACTAACCAGCACTTCCGTAGGCGATAATATTGCTTTTTCCTGGGCTAAACCTTACACAGCAAACGTTAGCTTTGCCTTCAATAGTCATAACAGATCTACGATTGTTTAAGTTCCAAATTTTAACTCGACAATCGTCGCTACCACTGCATAATCTATTTCGTTCAGTTCTTGAAAAATCAACACTCCACGTTCTTTTTTCATGTTCGTTAAATTGAACTACCATAGATTTATTTGAAGTATCGTATACGTTCACCAACCCTTCATAGTCAGAGCATGCTAAATAATTCTTATGATATTTATTATAAGAAAGACAGCTAATTTTATATCTATTAACAATCTCTGACTCTGGGCTAATGGGCATGACATGTTTAAGGTGTAAATGAGAGCTGTCGCCCGTTAAATCGCCAATCGAGAAATCAGAGCCAGCTGATGGGTACCGATCAATCTGATCCACCAGTGATTCATGTGGGTTTATGGGCCACCATTCGTTGGAAGTATCACTCTGCTCAAACTTGTTCATAAAGTTAAAATTTGAGCGAGAGCGATTTAGTCGATTCTTTTTTGATTTTTCAGCAATCTCCCAGAGTTCGGCTTGCTTTTGAACAGCCAAATAATTGTATATTTTTATCTTCCTAGTTATTCCAGAAACAGCAAACATCTCTTCGTCTTTATCAAACTCGATGCTAGAAACGATAGCCGCAGAGTTTGATCCATCACCGTACCTTAGGTCAACTTCTGGCTCCAACTTAGTGTATTGTGTAACGTTGTAAAGTGACTTTTTTAAGCTTGAAAAGTCTTCGGGCTTATCATCTGATAATGACTTTTGTTTAATTGAAAAATAGGTTTTCTCCAAGTCGTCTAAGTTTTCTATTATTTTATTTTTTTCAGTATCAGATAAATCGATGTCACTAAAAGATATCAGTTCATCTATAAAATTCAATAATAACGAATATGTTAAAATAATCTCGAATAAAAGTTAGAAATACGTAGAAAATCTAAGAAAAATTTTGTGAGTAAATAAAAAAAAGAAATAAAAAGTTCATATATAAGACTTAAACAGCTGTACTATATTTCGATAAAAAATATAAAAGAATTACCAAAAAAGTTGTTGTCCAATAAGAAATTTTCAAAGTTATTAAAATTACAGTTTACTTGATTGTTATAGTTTTTATGATCTTTTATTGACAATGCAATATCAGAGCCAACAGTCTGAAGTTTAGATATGGTGTTTCTTAGTTTTGATTTAGTTTCGTTGTATAGTAAAAACATGAAATAGTTCAAAAGATGGTTTTGGTTGGTTGAGATAGAGTTTTCTACTGATTTAATTTTAGATGAAATGGTTTCTATAATTGACAAAAGATCATCTTTACTTAAAGAGTCATTTGATTCGAGTAGATTTTTTAAAGAATTGGTTAAATGAGAGCTGTTTGAATTTGAGTTGATTTGTTCCAATTCGTTTATTGGATTTATCTTATCCAGGGCTTTTTTTATAGATAGATTTGGGAAGATATTATTTCTAAAAACTTTAAAAGAGCAAGTTGGGCATATTACGCTTGATTCAAGATGCTTTTTAATACACTGGTGGCTACAATTGAAATGATCGTAAAAAAGCGTAATTAGAATATTAATAAAAAGTTGATATAAAAAAGAAATGGTAAAAATACCAAAATGAGTGGCCACACTGTGTAATATATGGGTTTGACATAAGTTCAAGACATATCGGGCTAAGAATAAAGGTAAAAAGTTAAAAATAAGTATTAGGGGGTATAAAAGAGACAAATGGGATAAATAATCAATAAAAAGAAACTTATGGTAAATCTAAATCTAAAATGAGAAAAAAAAAGGATTAAGAGGTGTTACCAAGTAAAGCCTAGATTTTTAAATAGAGATAAACTTTCATTTTCGCCTAGCTTGTTAAAGATTGAATTTTTAGATGGATTATGATTAAAATCAGCTAAAACTGCTGAGGAAGTATCTATTTAAAAGATATGAATTTTGGAGAAAGATTTCGGAAGGGAGTAGGGAGGGGGGTGTAAATTTAAAATAAATAAATAATACTAAAGTATATACCTTTATTTTTTAAAGGAAGGTGATCGATATTAGAAAAATTAGTAAAGTTGCGTTTTTTAGGAAGCAATGGCGATAATTTGATGTTTGGCGGTTCTAAGATATGAGTATTTTCTATCAGACTAGAGCGACCACGCTTTTTAGAGTTTGGAAGAGGGATTGTGCTTTCCAAAGGGAGAGCGGGAATCGAAGAGTCGTTTAAATTGGGTATTGGAATTAAGTCATTGTCGGAATTAGAATTTTGATTTTTGTCTAGGGAATTAGAGAATTAAATATAGGCGAATATTTACAGTGTTTAAAGATAAAAGCGGATAGCGAAATGATATAATGTGTGTGTGGCTAAAAGAAGTCAATTTTATAAGACAAAAGAAACCTGTGATTTTAAATATTGTGAGTATTTAATACTTACCTGACTCAATAGGGGAAAGCTCTTGGAAAACGTTTTGTTCCATTTTGTGATTATGAAGTGTAAAGTTATATGATCTTTTGAAATTGAATCTCAAGAATTGGATATAACAAATATCTTCAAAAAGATAACACTGTTAAAAAAATATTGATATTGATTTTTGACGCCTTTTTTAGAACGAACGAAAAGGGAGTTGAGGAAGAAAATAGAAGTAGGGTATATGAGATAAGTTGATATCAAATAATGAGTTAAGGAAGTAACCTAATATTAACGGTTGATTGTCTAACTATATGTAAAAAAAAGGGCTTTGAGTTCTCAAGATGAAGATGGATTTGAGATAAATTGAGATAAATATTGAATTGGTATCATGAAAAAACAATAGTTTTTGAAAAGTTGCAAGCTATCAAGTTGAGATAAATCAGAGATGGTAAATTAATCAAAGCACTATCAGCTCAAGGATTTGATATAATTAATTTTTATTGTGCTATATATGTTGTGAAATTAGAGGAGTTATTTTTTGAGAATATTGTCGGATTATGATAAGGGCAAATCAAAACAGTCTAAAGATTAGATTTCATTTCAGTGTAATTATATTATATTATTGATAAAGTAGGTCAGAGTTCGATTGAAGGGTATTAATGGGAGATGTTGAATACAGGTATTGTAGGGGATTGGGGGGGAGGGGATTATAGTGATTGGGCATATAAAGTAAGATAGTATGAAGGTTGTCGGATTATTAAAAGATAATGAACAGAAGAAAATACTGAATAGTTGAAAAGCTTGGTGAAGTAAGTTTGGCTCTTGAAGAATAAAAAGGGGGGATTTTCTCAAAAGAGAATATGTTATTGTTAATGTATTTTTGGAGGATTAATAGTTTATATTCTTGTTGAAAGATTTCAGGTATTTTAAAAATAAATAAGGAATAGAGCAGGAAACTTGAAAACAAAAGCGTAATTAATCAGCAACTAAGTTGCAAACTATTTGGTTCCTGCATTAATTCAAAAACTAAAACGAATCTGAGTGGTTTTATGAAAGCTAAAAACAGAAAATATTCACTCAAAAAACATTCGCGATAAGCTTATAAATGCGTAGGTGAGAATACTGGCTATGACTGCATCTATTCGCTACTAGCTTTTATCTTCCAGACATTCAACTTTCACTTTTATTGGCATATAATTTAACTCGTATACTTGTCTAAAATAATGGTTGGCTAGTTGCTGCAAAGTATAAATAATTCTACGCTCTTTATATTTATTGGACTTTCTTAAAGTTGTATCAAATAGATTGATAGCATAAAAATCACCTTCGAATCAAAGAAAAGAAAAGTTTCAATAGTTCTGCCTTTAGATGGCTAAATATCAATTCTAAAAAATAACCAAAATATAATATAAATGGTTATACAGGAAGAAAAAAAATTTCTAACTACATTTTGATCTTAGCTCGACTTTTATAAGTGTATGCGTGTATTAGTAGCATAAAGACCAGCATTGCTATATTTTATATTCATATATGTGAGCAACACACTGCAAAGAGAATATCAACTAGCTATAGTTTCAGAACAGGGTACTCAATCCACTTCTGCATTTTGAGACTGGTGCACAATACTGTATATTGAACTTGTTTTTCCTGTGTTTAGTCACGCCGCTGTACACTCACAAATTTAAAACTTTTAAAATCTCAGGATATTATAGCTTCTGAAATCGTTAGTAACTCGTTAGTGCTACAAATTTCGCACTTTCGTTTTAACTGATTAAAATTAAAGTCTAATCACAATTTACGGAAATTAATAACTATACGGTTAAATGCGCTCATTACGCCGATTTCTCTCTTTAAAGCTTAAAACCAAATTAATCTATTAGCCCTTTCACTGGTGATAGATTGTTTATTGTTAATCAAGCTTAGCCAACTATGCTCAGTTAAAATACGTTCATTCCTAGATCTTAAGAAATATTGGTATATTTCAAAATAGCTGCAAATAATAAATTTACTTTTAAATTTTAAACGAATCATAAAAGTTGATTATTAGCAAGAGTGTTGGGCGTGAAAATGTTAATATTATAGATACTTTTACCCCTTAAAAGTTATCACTAATCTAACAAATTAAAACACCTTTTTTATGCGTTTTTACAGCTTTAGAAATACATTGATTAGTCTCCACATTTACTATCACCTAATAAAAATAACCGTTTTATTACAAAAGCTACAACCCAGCTTTCCTTCGTTCTTTTACCACAAACTCGATCAGGTACCAGCAATTTACTTTATTCAAAAGCTTCTTTACCTTCTATTATCCGACCCCTCCATCTCATACATCCTTATATCCTTTGTATGTGCTATATTAACTCTTTTTATATTTCTTATATAGCTATTCCAACTTCAAAATGTCTACTGAAAAACACTTTATAAATACCGCCCAAGAGGTAAATTTCGCAATATAAATACCTTTTTGTCTGCACCACTGCTAATTTTAACCAACCAATCTTTTCTTTACCTTCACATAGTTGGTGCTCGATTCCTTAAAGGGCTTCGTCTCTACAAACTCCCATTTAAAGCTCGACGAAGAAAACAAAGGTACCAATATTAAGCTTCTGATATATATAAACATATCACCACTACCTCTTAATCGCTCCCACTTCCAATTTTCTTTTATTTGCATTCCTTTCTATTACCGATAGTTGTCTACTTGAAAAATATCGATCAAGTTAAAGAGAATCAAGTTACTTTGTTCAGCGGCGGTGGCGCTGGTCATGAGCCTTCTCATGCTGGCTTTATCGGCCCAGGCCTCTTATCCGCTGCTGTTTCTGGCCACGTTTTTGCCTCCCCCTCTTCCTCACAAGTTCTCAACTGTCTCAAGCGTGTTCATTCCCCAAAACACGGTACTATTGTTATTGTCAAAAATTATACCGGCGATATTCTTAATTTCGGTCGCGCTATTGAAAGATTCAAAGCCTTACAAGCTTCCAAGAATATCTTTGACACTAAAGTTGCAATGGTTGTTGTTGGCGATGACGTCGGTGTTATTAACGAGCTTGAAGAGGTTGATGTCGGCAGGCGTGGACTTTCTGGAACCATCTTTGTCCACAAAATCGCTGCTTCTGCTGCCGCCGCCGGTCACACCTTCGAAACCGTCGAGAAAATCGCGAACTATGTCGCCAATAACGTATTCACTATAGGCTGCGCTTTAAACCCTGCTTCTGTTCCCGGATCTGGTTTGCCCCGCATCTTAGCCGCTGACCAAATCGAATTCGGTATGGGAATCCACAACGAGCCTGGCTTTAAAACAGTAAAACTAAGCTCCGCTAAAGAAATTGTTTCTTCAATGGTTGATGTAGTTTTGTCATCAAAGCTCTTCATTAAATCTACTCAAAACTACACTTCTTCTGGAAACGCTAAACGCGTATCTCTATTGATTAATAACTTGGGCGCTCTATCCAACT
>LSSN01004947.1:0-11424 GCA_001970855.1 Smittium culicis | reverse complement strand
ATTATACGTCATTGGATGGGGTCATATTAAGTGTTATCATCTTTATTATTAAAACATCGAAATTTACAAATTATACATTTTTATGAAATCTAAAAATAGAATTACTTTAGTTTAAAATAGATATTTTAAACTTGAAATGAATAAAATTTTTGTATAAAATGTGAACTGAAGTACGTCTTTGTGATATATTATCATCTTTTCTTTCGCAAAGGTACACTACCAGCAATTAAAAGATAGTCATAATATTTATCTTTATCAAACCAATTTTCAATCCAATGTCGGATACAATCGATTTTAATAGCCTAGCCGGGCTAATAAATGGTTTAAAAATGGAAGTCCAAGAATTAAGAAAGGAGAGGGCGCTCCCGAGAGATGTGGATATGCAGGAGGTTGACGAAAATTACGTTACCAGACCACCAATCGTAGACCTCAAAGTACCTCAAGGGCTTATAGACATAATGCCACACATTGAAGAGGACTTCTATAAATCAATCGGGTGTGAAGAAGAAACCAAAGAAGTTATTCAAGCCTGTCCGAGAAGTAGTACAATGAACTACTCCCCACCGCCGCTCAACGAAAACATCACGAGCGCAGCGAAGAAGACTGATGCTACTCTATATGGCATTCAGATCGCATTGGCCCAAGCAACCAGACCCTTGGACAATTTTGTTTACCGAAAGTACAGAGAGGACGCCGAGTGTGCTAAGGAAGACGAGGGCGTAGCCCTCGCAAGCGCGATGAGGCTAATTCTAGCCAATATTGCGACAAATATTTCTCAGAACCGGATGGAGAATGTATACCAGGCCATGAGCATTCCGGGAAAGCCACAACAGCTGGTGGGAACAACGACAAAACCATTATTCGACCAAGAACAATTGGACAAGGCGATCGCTACAATAAAGCCAGTCAAAAGGACCAGGCTTCGCAAACCCTTTCAGAGGCGCCAGCAGTACGGAGTATACCAAAATCCAGCCAGTACCACCGCAACGGCGCCGACTCAACAATCTGGCCAAAATTCTGACAAAACCCATTATACCACGGGGTTTCCCAACAGGGGAAGGGGAAGTGTCAGAGGGAGAGGAAGAGGGAGCCACTAGGTTCCCTTACAGACCCTCCAGTGGGAGGGCGACTCGCGATGTTCAGGAAAGCCTGGGACCGACTTACGGACAACACGTGGGTCAAGAACATCGTGGGGAAGGGGTTTCATATACCCTTCAAAACCCCAGAAAGAATCCCGCCGTTGACAACACACCCTCACCGTTACAAGAGAAAGCTGAGCCGAGAGGCCAGCAGGGTCCTGACAGAAGAGGTGGCCAACCTGTTGAGCAAGAAAGCAATCGAAGATATCGATCGGAAGAGCCCGGGATTTTACAGTCAACTCTTCTGTATCCCGAAGAAGACCGGAGATTTGAGACCAGTATTGGATCTGAGAAACCTGAACGAGTTTGTTCAAGAGAAAAACTTCAAGATGGAGTCGCTCAACTCAATTTGCAAGCTGATTCGTCGCAAGGATTTCATGACATCCCTGGACCTGAAGGACGCATTTCTACACATACTGATACACAAGGCATGCCGCAAGTTCCTGCGCTTCGTGTGGAATGGCCGACAGTATCAGTTCAGGGTACTTCCATTCGGTCTATCTCTATCACCACACACTTTCACCAAGGTGTTGCGACCAGTTCTTACTTGGGCACGAGAACAGGGGATCAGGATGGTGGCATACTTGGACGACCTCCTGATCATAGGAGAGTCCAAGGATATTTGCAACCAACACACAACCATGATCCAAGCCAAGCTATCAGAACTTGGATACATAGTAAACCAAGAGAAGTCAGAAACTATTCCGACACAGTCGATCAACCACCTGGGAATGAACATCAATTCACGAGAAATGACTCTCAAGGTACCGTCATCCAAGGTCCGGGACCTCCGCCGGGAAGCCAGCAAGCTTGTAAACGCCGGGAAGACCACCCTCAGGGGATTGGCAAGCTTCATAGGAAAAGCTCAAGCCATGTCAGTGGCGCTTTTACCGGGTCGCCTCATGCTCAGGAGATTACTGGAACTCAAGAACGACATGTTCAAGTCGTTGAGTTCATGGACATCGACCGTCCACCTGACTCGACCTGCCCTGGAGAACCTCCTATTCTGGAGGGACCATCTGGTCAAATGGAATGGCCAATCATTCCTACCGGAAGTTCCAGAACTGGAAATCTTTACAGATGCCAGCGACACAGCATGGGGGGTAGTTGTGGGCTCCCGTTCCTACTCTGGTCGGTGGAGTCCATCCCTGGAACCGATACATATCAACGCCAAAGAGCTATTGACCATATTATATGCACTCCGGCTCCCAGGTGTTGTTGGTCACTCAGTGTTGGTCTACTCAGACAACACAACATCCTTGGCGTACATGAGGAAGCATGGCGGAACTACTTCTCCAAAGCTCCTGGAGATAGCAGAAAAAATATGGATACACTGCATGGATACCAACACACGTCCTCAAGTGACGTATGTACCATCGACATTGAACCCCGCAGACGCACCGAGCCGGTTGACGGCTCAGACAGAATGGTCACTTTCCATAGAAACATTCAATCAGATCAACGAAACATGGGGACCCCACGATGTGGACATGTTTGCCAGCAAGACCAACAAGAAAGTAGTTCCATACTACAGCTGGTTCTTAGACAAGGATGCAGTAGGACAGAACTCATTGATGATCAAATGGTCGAGATGGAAGAACCCGTACTGCTGCCCGCCGTGGAATCTGATCTCTCAGACTGTCATGAAGGTCAAACGAGAGAAACTGACTATAACTTTGGTGACCCCAATGTGGAAGTCGGCGATATGGTATCCAGACCTATTATCAATGTCTGTGAGAACACCGATGCCAATAGAAGCAACACAGGTCGTTCCGGATCCCAAAAGCGGAAAATCCCCCATGACAGAGAACAAGAGTTGGTACCTTATGGCGTGGAGGATCAGCGGAGTACCTTCGAGGCCCAAGGCATCTCCAAACAGGCCATTGATCTCATCCTAATGAACTATCGAAGAGTCAAACGCAGATCAACCTACCTCCCGACCCAACAAAAGTTTTTGGCATGGCATAGAGCAACATACGTAAACACGGGGATAGCAGCAGCACACGTGGTTAATTATCTGGCAGATATATATACTAAAGATAAGCTTTCAGTTAGCACTATAAAAGCCTACAAATCTGCAATTTGTCAGCTATCGGAAGATCCACATTCCATTAGCGAAGAGGAATGCATGAGACGGTTCTTAATTGCATTAGAGGAGACAAACATCAAGTCGTTTGTCAAGCCAACAATTGACATCAGTCCAGTGATTCAATATTTTATGGAGCTAGGTCCAACTGATCAATTGGAAGTTGGTTTATTGACAGCAAAAACTTGTTGGTTGCTAGCCATATGTGGTTTTCTTAGAGCCAGTGACTTGCACAGAATCGACGACAAACAATCAGTAATAGTCGATGGTATTCTAAAAATTGTCATTATGTTACCAAAAGAAAAAAGAGGCGGACGACCAATTATACGACCATGCGAAATAAGCTCACACAAGGACACATTACTATGTCCAGTTGAAACTTATAAAGTCTACAAAGCCAAGGTGGCGACCAATTTAAGCCCGTCACCTCACATCAATGAAAACTCTGTAATTGTCAACCGGCTGTTTAGATACACAAAGAATTTTGAAAAATCTTTATCAGTTGCAAGTATTTCACGATATATCCAGAGTATATCAAAACTGATTAAAAGACCAGAAAATACACCAATCCCTAAAGCCAGAGCAATTGGAGCAACAGTTGCAGCTAATGCAGGAGTTTCTTCAGATACTATAGTAACTCAAGCATTTTGGAGCAGTTACACGATGTTTGATAATTATTATCGCTTGTCTCGTACCTCATGTACTAACCTGACACAAGCGATATTACCTTTGGAGTCACTTAATATGACCCCATCCAATGACGTATAATACAAAGTTAATTTAGTCTTTGACGACTATTAACTATTATTATACTAAGGATGGGGTCATATTAAGTCCCACCCACCCACTACCAATCATTACCTTTGCGAAAAGATGATAATATATCACAAAGACGTACTTCAGTTCACATTTTATACAAAAATTTTATTCATTTCAAGTTTAAAATATCTATTTTAAACTAAAGTAATTCTATTTTTAGATTTCATAAAAATGTATAATTTGTAAATTTCGATGTTTTAATAATAAAGATGATAACACTTAATATGACCCCATCCTTAGTATAATAATAGTTAATAGTCGTCAAAGACTAAATTAACTTTGTATTAAAATGATTAAAATTCTAAATTTAAAAAAAAAAACACAGTATATTAAATACATACTATTTAATTATTAAGGTTTTGGATAATTTCAAAAACAAATACATAACCATAAAAAAAATTTTTTTTTTGTATTAAATTTTCAAAAATTCTAATTGATTATAAATACTATGCTCATATCTCGTTATAATATTTTAAAATTATATCGATTCTTATCATCTTATAATTTTATCAATAATTTTTCACAGCAAAATTATATATAAATTCCCACTATTCGAATTAATCATCTAATAGTAATATTTATATCAATAATAAATATATAAAAGATTAAATAATATGAAAAATAAAAAATAAAATTATTAAAATCTTTGGTGCATTATAGTTATATCAAATATGAATAGCTTTAATTCATCTATGAAAATTAATATTAAACTTTTGATAAATTATGTGGTGTCATAAGTGTGCGATAGTTATTTATTTTTTAAACATTTTATAAAATAGAGATCCTAAAATCCAAAAAATTTTGAAATTTTCTGATATAATAGATTCGCAGCATTCATTAAAAAATACAGTATTTGAAATAAAGACACTCTAAAAAATTGATTTTTATAACATCTTGAGAAATAATAACTGTACAATACGGTGAAAATTATTTACAATCGAATTTAAATCAGGTTTATAATTATAAAGTACACATATTTTTTCTGTTTTATAATTGATATTTTCGTACTATATTCCTACCAATTAAATATAAATATAATAAATTTTTGATTTTTATATATATAATATCATAAACCTAACTTATTAGTATAATATATAGGATATTATCTTAATTTTTGAGCATTATAATATATTATATTAACAATCCGTATAAGAAAAATTACACTATAAAAATATCAATCAAAAAAATTACCAAAATTTATTATTGGCTGAAATGAAAAAATAATGATTTTTAAATTCTTTAATCAATTTAACGGGATCGGTTTTTAGTTTTACTATAGACGCGAATTAAAAAATGTATTAAGGAAAGGTGGTTTTTATTTACCTAATCATAATTTTATGGTATATTTTTTTGAGTTTTTGAGACTTTTAGATTTTTAATCAATCTTTTTTCTATATCTCAGAATATAACATACATTAAAATACGTCATGATATCTTTGATGTATTTCAAATTGTTTTTATTTTAGTTAATTAAAAATTAAAATATTCCTAGTTGATTAATTAAAACCCTACATATTTTTTCTGATGATTTATAGCTCTGATTAAAAATAAAAATAAAATGCTAATTTTAATATTCAAATAAACATCGGATTAGATTGTGGATAAAAATCAATATAAACTCTCTACTCTATATAAACAGAAATTTATACAAAATTTTTTAAATATTCATAAAAAATTTGAAATACTATTTTATTTTGGGATTTATTAAATTATACCCTATCATTAAATGCTTATATATGACGCGTTATTTTTAGATACTTAAGTATTTTTATTTGAATTTATTCTTCTATTATGAATTAAATATAGCTATTAATTGTATACTTTAATTTACTATATGGGTATTCTAAAATAATTTGATATTATATTAAATCATCTGATCAAAAAAACGCCATTTCACCCTCATTTTAGGATAAATATCCTCACAGATTGATATCTATAATTTTAGAGAATTTTTAATTTTCTAAAATATAATTCTGTATTTTTTTATTCCAATTAAGTTGATTCGAATGTAAATCTTTTTCCAATATAAATAATCCAACTATATTATTCAGAGTCTATATAAAAATTTTACATTACTTATCTCATCGATTATTAAACTTTTATTAAAGATTTTTTAAATTTAAATTATTAATTAAAATAAATAAGATTTTTTCTTAATATTGAAAATTTTAAAAGTGTTTATTTTAAAAAATTTCATATTCACCTAATTACCCATAAGTTACTATATAATTATTTTATAAAATAAATTTTACTATTTATTACACTAGAATTTATTTGTAAACAGAATACAAAGTGTATTACGATATAATTCTTCAAAATTCACTATTTAAACTAGTAAAAAAAATATAAATAGGATCAATTACAATTCTTATAACTTATATTTTCAAACTATAGCTAATTTTATACTTTCAATCAATAGTTGTATTATTAAACTTAATTTTCCATTATTTATTAATTTGCAAGCCTTTTAATATTATCGATTATAAAAATTTAACCCATGCTAATGATTCAAAATCATTATTTAATGTTAGGTACAAAATTTAAACCAAAATAAAAAATACTATAATTTTAAATTCAGGTTGATTTAATCTATGAATTATTTTTAGTATTTAAATGGTTTTTTCTTAATAAAAAACGTATCTTTACATAAGTTATATCTTATTTTAAGTTTATTTTATTCTTTAAACTTTTAAAAGTTATATTAATAAATAAATATGATTTAATAGCTATAATGTGAAATAAATAATTTTATAAAATAGTAAAATAATAAAATATCGAATTTAAAATGAAATATATTTTATTACTGAGGTCTTAATCCTGTTTATCTTCATGATCTAATATAATAATTATCAGGCGTCTCCAAGTTCTACAATATGAGATTTGGTTTTACTATAAATTTTAACAACATTTTTGAGCTATTAAACTCGTCCCATCTCATTTCATTCTCATTTATATTTAAATTTAATGAAGCTTCATTAAATAATTAGTATAAACTAATATAAATAGTAATTTTGATTTCCATATTTACATATAATCTCAACCTATGAAATTTATGCAATTTATATTTTATTGGTAGACTGATTTCTGAGTCTAAATTACAATTTTTTTTTCTCGAATATGATATACTAACTTATTTTACAATCGTTTTAATTTTAATATAGGTATCTTGCGACAATTATTGAATTTCAATTCCGATTTAAGTCATGTTTTTTTATAGATTCTTACAAAAAAATACATTTAAACATTTCATTATAGTTTTAAATTGTAACTTTTTTCCATGATATAGATATGATCTCAATATAATCATTTAGTCTGATTATACATTATTTAGATATTCTAGGTTTATTCACAGATAATAAATAAAATTTGCTAGAGAGTTTTTATATTTTTTTTTATAAATTTATAAAAAATTTATAACAAGAGATTGGATACATTGAATTGTGCTTGGAAGTAAAAAAAAACGTTAATTGTATTTTGAATATTTTTTGAACCTTGAGATTATCAGGTTTTATCAATATTTTTAATACAGGTTCAATTTAATTTTCATTGATTTTTGAGTCAAAAGAAAAAGAAAATTCTAGAGTCATCCGATGATTATGCTTTATTAATTAATGGATATTAAACTGGGTGATTTCTATCTTATAGTATCATTTATATTATTGACTTTCAAGTTATCTGGATACTAAGCATTTCCCTCAGTGGGCTGACATTAAAAAATATAGTTATTTTCTATTTTGAATATTTCAGAAAAAAAAAAAATACAATGCCACTATGGCACAAAGACGGTAGACTGCTATAAGATTTTATATTACTTTTTGATAGCTTATTGTATCCATAGTTTATATTTAAAGTTATAAAAATTCTAATAAAATCTGTTTATAAAAAAAAATGCTTTGAATATTTCCTCATGCTGGGCTCTGTTTGGATCCAAAAAAAAGTTTTTTTTAGGATCGGATCACATATGTAAACCAGTTTAATCGTTATTAAAACTATCTTCAAACTCAAATTTTTTACAATAATCTTTGATAGTTCAAAGTTTTCAAATCCTTGCACTTCATTGATTAGTTTAAATCTCAGTTAGTTTCTTAGATTAATAGTGTAAAACCAATGTTTACTAACCTTTAAACCTTCATTTTTGTATTTTTACATATTTTTGAGCTACTAATTTTACTGATTACTTATTTTTGGGATAGTATCTTTCGCCACAATTAACAATAAACTCATTTAAAATCATTTAAATATTTAAATTATAATATTTTTACTGTTTTTCTAGTTATTGTAATATTTTTCGCATAATTTTTATTTTTTTATTTTAAAGGTACACTATTTTTTAACACCATATTATAAAGCAATTTCAGAATGTCTTATGTTACTTTCTATTTTAAGAAATATTTCAATCTTTATATTGATAGATAAATATTTTTTCTCGCGAATAATTTTCCCGCTATTAATAAATGTGAAATTTCTATTTCATGGTTATATTATTATTTTCAAAAAAAAATAAAGCATACCACAATTAAATAAATTTTAAAGCAATAAGGGATGGGAAGATATGCAGAGCAAGAACTTGAGTAATATTTTAATTTTAAAAATTTTACTAAATTTAAATACTCCAAAAATTAAGATTTATTTTTATTTAGCTTGTTAAATTAAATTTTAATAGCTAACGTATACTTTATGCGTATTTGGGACGCAGAAGTATAGAATATCTACTTGATTGAAGTTTAAATCTTGAAATTAATTATATTTTAATGCCAAAAATAACTTACAAGATGCTAGCTACCGATCAACGAAAAAAAAGCTAGACTTTAGTATTCTAAAAAATAGTTTAATTTGTACATTTTATAATTTAAAGTAATTTTTTTTTTTTCTCAGAGTTTATTAAACAAATATTATTTAAAGTAAAATTTGATTTTTTTAGTGGCATGGATTAGCTTTTTTATTGGAAATTATATTTTGGTTTATTTTACAGCTGTTTATAAATGTAGATGAGAGTTATATTCTTAGATAGCAATCGACAGTTGGGTAGATTATTTGCAATGTGAATAGCTAATTCGCAAATAAAATTTGGTTTATTTAGTTAAATATAATTAGCTTATAAAGTTGATGTTTAAAAATGCGGTGTTACAAATATAAAGTAATATTTTTTCGATTGTGAGTGCATAATGTTGCCTTGCTAGAGAGTTGGCCATCTCAAGGTGATGCCATATTAGAGGTTTTAGTGCAGTGGTTTGTGGCGGCAGAGAAAAAAAAAAAAGGAGTTGTGCGGGGTAGGATAAATAGCAGCATATCATTGGACCTTCTAGCCCGATACAACAATAAAAAAAGTAGTAAAAGCGAATGCATTCAGTAGGACGAGGCGATTTGCACATCACCAGGTATAAGAATGTATATCAAGCCAATAAGTAGCGAATGTGGGGGGGAGTGTATCCAATAGGTATATATATACTATAGATTGCCATAGATCATATCTATATGGAGCGAATGAAATAATGATTGCGAGTGATTCTACTCTATCATATTGACAAATAGAAAAACAGTATATGATGAATTGAAAGAAATTAATAGATGCGGCGAATAATACAAACGGATGAATTGACGAATAAATACAGGATAAAAAATTTTTTATATACACATAATTCGCTGAAGATTGATTTGGAGCATAGTAGCAAATAGGAAAAGCACGGATGAGAATGTTGTAGCCAGTAATTATTAACAGCCTATGTTAGCGAATGGGATGTGGGGAAAGGGGTGTACGCTGATGAGAAGGGTAGGACGTTTATTGACAAAGAAAAAAAAAATTCGGGCGATCTGTTTAAATATATATTTCCAGCTACAGCCATTATAGTTCTTTCTTTAATAATTCTGGACTTATCTTTTGTTTAGACTTCATTAAATACATATAAACGTAAGCCTATTTACTAATATAATTATTATTATGTACTCAATATCACTTTTAATATTCCCTTCTGTTTAACAGATATAATTTTTCATTTACTAATTATAACTATTCCTTTTATCTAGAAAAATGGGTAAAGAGAAAGCACATCTTAACGTCGTCGTCATCGGTCACGTCGATTCCGGTAAATCTACCACCACTGGTCACTTGATCTACAAGTGCGGTGGTATCGACAAACGTACCATTGAAAAGTTCGAAAAGGAAGCTAACGAACTCGGTAAAGGTTCATTCAAATACGCTTGGGTTTTGGACAAACTTAAGGCTGAACGTGAACGTGGTATCACCATCGATATTTCCCTATGGAAATTCGAAACCCCAAAATACCTCGTCACTGTTATTGATGCCCCAGGTCACAGAGATTTCATCAAGAACATGATTACCGGTACCTCACAAGCCGATTGTGCCATTCTCATCATTGCTGGTGGTATTGGTGAATTCGAAGCTGGTATCTCCAAGGATGGTCAAACCCGCGAACACGCTCTCCTTGCCTTCACCCTTGGTGTCAGACAACTCATCGTTGCTGTCAACAAGATGGACTCCAACAAATACTCTGAAGATCGTTTCAATGAAATCATCAAGGAAGTTGCCAACTTCATCAAGAAGGTCGGTTTCAACCCAAAGACTGTCCCATTCGTCCCAATCTCTGGTTTCAATGGTGATAACATGATTGAAGTCTCCACCAACATGCCATGGTACAAGGGATGGAACAAGGAAACCAAATCTGGTGCCGCCAAAGGTTTCACCCTCCTTGAAGCCATTGATGCTGTCGAACCACCAGTCCGCCCATCTGACAAGCCACTCCGTCTCCCACTCCAAGACGTCTACAAGATCGGTGGTATCGGAACAGTTCCAGTCGGTCGTGTCGAAACTGGTATCATCAAAGCCGGTATGGTCGTCACTTTTGCCCCAGCTAACGTTACTACTGAAGTCAAATCCGTAGAAATGCACCACGAAACTCTTACTCAAGGTAACCCAGGAGACAACGTTGGTTTCAACGTCAAGAACGTCTCAGTCAAAGAAATCAGACGTGGTAACGTTTGCGGTGACTCCAAGAACGATCCTCCAAAGGAAACTTCATCCTTCGTCGCTCAAGTTATCGTTCTCAACCACCCTGGACAAATCTCAAACGGTTACACTCCAGTTCTTGATTGCCACACTGCTCACATTTCTTGCAGATTCGCTGAAATCATCGAAAAGATGGACCGTCGTTCAGGTAAGACCCTTGAAGCTGCTCCAAAATTCATCAAATCTGGTGATGCCGCTATGGTCAAATTGACCCCATCCAAGCCAATGTGCGTTGAATCCTTCCAAGAATACCCACCACTTGGTCGTTTCGCCGTCCGTGATATGAGACAAACCGTCGCTGTCGGTGTCATCAAATCCGTAGAGAAATCCGACAAAGCTGGCGGTAAGACCACCAA